>JAYRCC010087759.1:0-11078 GCA_036026455.1 Americanaplana fernaldi | reverse complement strand
AATCAGTGTATAGATCGTTCTGGATACTATTAGAGTTACTGAGTAGTATTATGAACTTTAGTTATTATGTAACTGGTTAGACGAACACTGGATATTTTGTTACTGTTCTGTTACTCTTCTGTACATACCTACGTTTTACAGTCACTTATAATCACTAGGTTGTATCTTTAGACTTCATAATACACTCTACTGTCCTGCATACTGGTTGATGATTGATTTGTCATGAAGAAAAAACACTTTTCTGCTGAATATAATTTATAGTCAGAAAAGTGTTTTTTTTTCACTATGCACGCTGCTGAGTAGCCATGGCGCCCTTTAATTACCAGCCCCCCACTTTCAATTTGGCTCCGCAGTGCCTGTGGCAATAGATGCAAAGGTACTGACTCTCAAAGTTAATATTGATGGAGCACCTCTTTTCAAATGATCCCTTTCTTGTTGCATTGTACTGTGGGCTAGAAAAACTCAATTCAATTAGTGATTATTATTTGTCTGACTTCATCAAAGAATGTAACATCCACAAAGTCCTACGGAAACAAGACATATGTGATGCCCTAGCATGACCTATTGCTAAGGGTATAAAACCACATAGTGGATATCATGCCTGTGATTCTTGCCATCAACATGGTTTTTATGACAAGGAGAGTAGACTAATAGACTAAATGATTTCAACTTATTATTTAGATGCATTTTTAGTATTCCACCCATGGTTCATTTTGTTAATTACAAGTACTCTTTCCTTTAATAGATTCGATGACTTAGCTTCCGTAACAGTTCGACAGTAGAGAAGTCGATCTCCAAAATGAGGGGGTCCTTGTTTGCCCAAACCTTCCAGTAAGGGATCAACTGTACAGGTGTGAGTCATAAAGTAATGGGTGGGTAAGTAGTATCTATATATATATATATATATATAGGATGACTGTAAAAATGCGTTTTTTATTGATTAGTTAAATCAAATATGAAATTTATGGAAATTTATTTTTGGTGCACCAGTTTGATATATAAAAGTAAATATATATGGAAATTGATTTTTGGTGCACCAGTTTGATATATAAAAGTAAATATATATGGAAATTGATTTTTGGTGCACAGCCCTTGAATCGACATAGAAGTTTTGATTTGTTGATTTTTATGGATATTTTGAAATTTGATTATTAATGCATGGTATGTTGTTTTTATTATTGCATTTATTATTTGCATTCACGTTGTTGACAATGACTACTAAAAACGTAATTTTTTGGTGAAGGTAATGACTTTGAATAACTATAAAGCTACAATAATACATGAATACTTGGAAAATGCCTTGGGAGCTGGCAATGCAGTTTAAAGAAGGTAGAGAAGTTGTGGAAAGGCAAATAGGATCTGGATTTCTTAATTGTATATCCTTGATTAGATTGTGGTCAAGGCATAGACTTCTATATACATCAGGACAGGACACTGTTGAATTTTGCGTGGGTGTACTGACATTTCAATGTAGTTAATTGTGAAATAAATGTCTAGCAAATATATCCATTATCAGAGAAACTAAGTTAGAGGGAAATCCAACTCTCATTCTTTATCCAAAATTCTACATTGTGAAACAATATATATGAGAGAATGAACGTAGATGACATTCAAGTTAATATTGTATAATTGGTGTCTACAAATAATTGATTTTCAGATAATTATAAAGATTGTAATACCTTTATTTATTTAATAATTATAATTATTACCTTTGCTTGCATTAACAAACAATATTACAATACAAATTTACAATTAAATTGCTGGATTATCAACATACAGTTATGGTATTCAAATGTTGTGTTCCCCAATGTAAAACTAGTTATGACACTGAAATTAAAAATACCAATTCAATAAGTCTTCACAAATTTCCAAGTGGATTAAAAATATTCACAGTGATAACTTTGAACCAACAGATATTCTGATTTGGATTTTAAAACTGAGAGATCATTTATATATCCAGTTGCATTTTCAGCATTTAAATCGATAGCATCTAAAATTTGTAGGTTGTAAGTCAACTGTAAGTCAACAATGCTTTTTATTATAGAGTAAAATTGAAATATATCTTACTTATTTTGATACTAAGATATAAGACATTTACTTCATAGGGTACACACCGATGGACATTTCTGTTATTTGCAAAATAATTCAAGATATTTCTTCTATTTATTAATTAGAGTATCAAGTTCTTGCCACAGAAGGAGACACATTTTGGGGTGGGTTTCATGACTGCCTAGGATACAAAAGTGCATATATGTCTTCCCACATAACAGGTACCTTTGTTAGTAGTTATTAGTAGATGATATATCCTTCCAATATTTATTTTTAACCAATCAACTTGTTAATTAAGGGATGTGTAAATTACATTTTATATTTATTCATTCTACTCATTTTATTAGATATTTTTATAAGGTTATACTCTATTTGCCTCCTTGTAAGAGTTTGGATTTTTACGTACCTAAAAATATTTTTGAGCAGGGGGGTACAAATTATAGGGGCACAGGTAATGTACATGTCTTTGCTGTGTCCCCTTTGGATACAACTAAACCTGAGCTGGTGCCAGGTGATGAATTATTTTGTTGTTTCTCCTTCAGATATGACTGACCAAATCGAAACATCAATCGTCTTCTTACAAGATGATATAACGCTGAGGGCTTGGGCCAATCATCTTGGGAAGAAGTTTAGCGCAGAAGGACGGCTGGGGCATTCTGAGTTTCTTCGAGATAACCTGGACAGGACCTGGAGAATGTTGAAGAAGCAAGGTGAGGACTTCCGACATAAGTTCCCTGATTTATGGGTGCGTGTCCTCCACCTTGCCATTATCAACGCTACCTGGGTCTGTCAGGTCGATGAATGCATGCAGGAGGCACGTACCCTGCAGAGGGTGATTGATGCAGAAGTCCCAACAAGCATCAGCCAAACACTCCGTTTGAAGCTGATCTGGCGAATCCCCACCTAGACACCACGGCACTCCTGTTGTGGTACTTTGTGCCAGGAGAGGTGCACCGGATTGTCATCCTCCCATTGTGCTCAAGGCCAACCCTCCTCCCGTCATTGTGCTCAAGGCCGATCCTCCTCCTATGGTCGTGCTTAAGGCCGACCCTCTCCTCGTTGAGCTCAAGGCCGACAGGATCTTGTACCGTTAACTTCTGATCCTGCTCGAGGCCAATCTGACCATTCTTCTTGTCGAGCTCAAGGCCGACAGGATTGTGTACCTTCAACTTCTGATCAAGCTCAAGGCCGATCTGACCATTCTTCTTGTCGAGCTCAAGGCAGACAGGATCTTGTACCTTCAACTTCTGATTGTGCTCAAGGCCGATCTGATCATTCTTCTCGTTGAGATCAAGGTCGACAGGATCTCCCATCTGCATCTTCTGTTTGTGCTCAAGGCCAACAGGATCTTTCATCTGCATCTCCTTCTGTTTGTGCTCAAGGCCAACAGGACCACCACTCTTCCCCTAGTCGTGCTCAAGGCCGACCTGATTGTGCTCAAGGCCAATCATGTGGTAAAGAGAATGTGGATGTTCGTCCAAAATCTCCCAAACCCATGGAACGGGAGCCTCTGCGATCGGTGGTGGTCAACATGGCAGCTGCATCGTCCCTCCCAACACCAACTACTCCCTTGTGGTCTACTGTTGCCAAGAAGAGCAGGAAGCTGACAGCTGGGGTGTTAGTGAAGGCGGAGAACACCACACCGAGGCTCCTTGTCTTCTGTGACAGCATATATGGGAAGCTCAAGGCTCCCAATGCCAATATCACCATTCATTCGGTTCCTGGGGCCAGACTACTGGATGCCGCCCGGGAGATCCCACGTCTGAAGGAGTTGCACCCGGGTCCCTTCGATGCTATTGTCTTCAACCATGGTCTCAACAATCATGGTCAGACGCCTACTCCAGCCGTGGTGAATGGTTGGAAAAAGGACACGCAGATGGTGGTGAGTATGCTGGGGCTACTGTACCCGGGTGCCAAGGTATGCCACGAGAAGGTGGGTACCACAACAGAAGGCCGCCGATCCAGCAACGCTCTCAAGGTCCTCAATGAGACGGTGGCTAGTGTGTGCCCCCAACTGGACTGTGGGCCCTTCACCTTGGGGAATGATAGCTACCACCTCCGCCGTGACACCCTCCCAACCAGACTGGTCACATTGAGTACACTGGTAGCTAACTTCATCATTTTGTAAATAAATGTTTTTTTTATTGTTCCCCATTCTCCCTCTCCTTGTCGAGCTCAAGGCCGACAGAGTCTACTATCCTCCTCTCCTTGTCGTGCTCAAGGCCGACAGGACCTCCAATCTCCCTCTTGTCGTGCTCAGGGCCGACTGAACCTCTTATATTCCTCTCCTTGTCGAGCTCAAGGCCGACACGACCTCCAATCTCTCTCTTCTCCTCCTCTTTTCGTGTAAATAACTGTATTATTATGTTTTATTATTGTTTAATGTTGTTTTTGTATAGTTTTAGTTTATAGTATATTTTTACTCTATGATCTTTAGTTCAGAGTGCCTTTTATTGTCCGATTTAGGACACCTGTCTTAATCAGAATTGTACATATATCAATATTACTTGATATTTTATTCTAGATTTTAATATCTTATTTATGTCTTAGTTAAAATTATATATATCAATATTACTTAATTTTATGCTAGATTTTTTTAAATATCTGCTTATAAGTATGTTTTTGGTTATCTTACTACTTTGAGTAGTACCGTCATTTTTATATGATAATCATTACTTTTTGATATTTTAGCTATGCATTTATGTACATAATACACATTTAATATTGATGTTATACAATCAATATTTCTATATTATTTTTATATTGTATCTAATATTTTAATAGATAGATACTGTTCTATGTACACACGTTGTTGACTTTCAGTCATTTTAGGGAGGGGGATGGTTGTAGCGATCGCTACTTCGTTTATGTATATCCCGCCTGCCCAATGTTTACATACTTTAAAACCCTTTATTATGGGTTAATTATAATATATTATGTATATATTACTGTTGTCTACAGCATTATTTTAATGCATTTTATGTAAATATGTACTTTAATTAAACTTGTTTTTCTTAAGTAATTTCCGTACAAAAAGATTCTGTAAGTTAAATGTCGGGTAGTTTTTATGTAGTTTATTTTTGTTTTTAGGTAATTATCCTTTTATATACATTGACATTTTGAGTAATAGTAGTATTTTAGATATATTTACTTATAGTAACTTTTCTTTTCAATAAACCCTTGTTTTTAAGTGTATTTCGTTTGTTACTGTCTTTGAACTAATTTCACAATTACATAAAGTTATTAAATTGTTAAATTCCCGTCTAATTATTATTTTAATTTCGTATATAATTTGTCGAATCTTATCCTATATTTATTATCGTATTTTATTGTTTAATTCCTACTTGCTGTTAATAGTTATCTTTTTAATCCTGATTTAAGACTTAGTTTAACCGTTGGCGTTCGTTAACCTAATACTGATCCAGGGCACTTCGTTGCCCTGGGTGAACTCTTTTATCAATATCATTTAGTCGTTACAACAAATGGAGCCCCTGGAGAGAAATTAGTATCTGTGTTTTAATTGTTACCTTTCTTTTATTCATTTTTATTATTTGTTACTTGTGCCTTGTGATAGCATTACTGTTACGCTTATGTCATGGCAGCCAGGTTATAGAAATGAGCACACTGTTATAGACATGTCTCAACACCAATTGGATGATAGCCTGGCCAGTTCATACTTTAATGGTAATAATGGCAATGCCAATAACAATGGTGGGTATGCTCAGGCTTACCAAACTTTTACTGGTCTGCAAGATTACTTGCATCTTGATAGTATTAGCAACCCACCCTCCATATCAGCAGCACAAGCAGTGGTGAACCCTGCTGCGGCACCCCTACAACAGACGTTACCCCTCTCTTCTACTCAACAGGTAGTATATCCTAGGAATACTGAGCTGATGCCAGTAAGATCTAGGAACCACAATACTGAGCTGATGCCAGTAACAGCTGCTCCTGGAAATACTGAGCTGATGCCAGTAACCCAGCAAATCTCAACCCAAAACCAAATGCCTTGGCTTAATATGACTATTAGACCACAGGCGCCAAGTAAGTTCTCTGCTGAGGCAGGGCAAGATGTTTATGTATTCGTTGACCAAATACAGGTATATTTTGATCTTGTTGGTATCCCAGGACCTCAAAGGTTAAGCTTATTGCTAACCTATCTGGGACAACCTACCTTCAAGCCTTTGAAGTTGGCAATGGATCGTCAGGCTGTTTTAGATTTTGATACTGGTGTGGCCTTCTTGAAGAAGCAGTTCGGCCAACGTAAGGGTAAGGCTGCAAACAGTATCAGTTTTGATAGCCGCAAGCAGGGTTCTCGTGAGACGATCCGCGAGTTCCACCTTGCTTTGCAGGAAATGGCTGGGTTAGCAGGTTATGTGGGGCAAACTGCTGACCAACTGATTTCATATAGGTTCACGATGGGTCTGAACAATGAATCAGTTCAAGAAAAAGTTTTTGAGCGCCTATACGACAAGAACCTTGCTACTCCAACGTCTGATGATTTGTTGGAGTATGCTGTAAATCGAGAAGAACTTTGTTTGGGTGCCAGGAGTCGAAGACAACTTATGTTCCCTGTAACTGAGATGAGTCCAGTTCCAGAACATTTGCAAGCTGTGGCTGCACCAATGTCAATGATGCCGGTCTCCAATGCCAAGAATACCACGAGATGCCATACCTGTGGCCAAGAAGGCCATTGGTCCCCAAGATGCCCCCAGAGGAAGTTTTGTACAGCCTGTAGAAGCAGTCAACACTTCACCCAAGACTGTCCCAACCAGGGAAACGGCTATCGGAGCAGTCAATTGCAACTGGGACACCAGATTGCTCCGAAAAAGTAAGTCCTGTTGTTTTCCAAGAATTTACTATTACTATAGCTGCCAGTGGGCAACATGATAGTTATGTTGAGATACATTTAGCTAATCGAAGTGCTATGGCACTTATTGACACTGGGGCAGCTGTCTCCTTGGTAAGTAGTTCCTTGCTGAATGCTGGTGTTAATGGGTGCTCTAAGTTGAGACCAAGCCAAGTAAGTCTCCAAGCTGCAAATGGGCAGCCCTTGATTGTACTGGGGGAATGTACTATGACAATTACTTTGGGTAAGTTGGCCATCAAACAACAATTCCAAGTTGTTGATAAGGGTTGTTTTGATGTGATTTTGGGGTGTGATTTTCTTCATCAGAATAATGTTTTAATTGATATTAGAAACAGAGTAATTACCCTAGGCAGTCATAATTTTTCCCTTAATGATTATAATCATGCTCCCAATACCTTTACAGTAATAAGCTCGAGCTATTGCACTCTTCAGCCTCGATCTGAAAACATTATCTGTGGTAAAGTTCAAGGTAAGCCTCGCTACAATAGTGGTGTTGTAAGTTGCAAAGGCATCCTTAATTCTGACAGTTTATTAGCTGCTGATGCTTTATGTAATATTGAAAAGGGTGAAGTATGGGTGCGTGTAATGAACATATCTTCAGAGAAAGTGATAATTCACTGTGATCAAATGGTGGGTCATTTTGAAGAATATGACAGTGTAGTTGATATATCTACCCCAACTGCTAGTAATGTGAATGCAGTATCTGTAGCAGTGCCAACAGGTAGGAATTGGAAGGCAGAGTATAAGCTTGAGGAATCAGGTTTGACTGAAAACCAAATGCGAAGAGCTGAAAGCCTTCTTGAAAAGTATAGCCAAGTTTCATCAGCCCATGAATTTGATTTGGGTATGTATCCTTATGCTGAACATGAGATTGTCACTGGTGATAATAGACCCATAGCTCAACCTCCTCGAAGAATGCCACCGCCAGCAAGAGAAGAAGTTAGAAGACAGGTAAGCAATTTGGAGAAGACAGGCGTAGTCCGACCATCCAATTCTGCCTGGGCAAGTCCGTTAGTCCTTGTCAAGAAGAAAGATGGCTCTACGAGACTTTGTGTTGATTATAGAGCTTTAAACCTTATCACAAGGAAAGATTCATTCCCACTCCCTCGTGTTGATGACTCTCTAGAAGCTTTGGGGGGTGCCACCCTGTTTTCTACTTTGGATCTGGCCAGTGGCTACCATCAAATTAAGGTAAAAGAGGAGGATCGATGTAAAACAGCTTTTGTTACCCCTTTTGGGTTATATGAGTTCTGCTCTCTTCCTTTTGGGTTATCAAATGCCCCAGCTACATTTCAGAGAGCCATGCATGCTGCTTTGCATGGTCTGGAACCTGATGTATGTTTACTGTATCTAGATGATATTATTATTTTTAGTAAAGGTTTTGATGATATGCTTATTAAACTGGAAATAGTGCTATCTAAGCTGGCACTAGCTAAACTGAAGCTCAAACCAAGTAAGTGTTGTCTTTTTAAAGAGAAGGTTCAATTCCTAGGTCATGTAGTATCTGCTGAAGGTATTGCCACAGACCCAAGTAAAGTAGAAAAGGTAAAAGAGTGGGATGCACCCACTAACCATAAAGAACTGAGGTCTTTTCTTGGTTTCTCCAATTACTATAAGAGGTTTATAAAGGACTATGCCTCTATTTGTAAACCCCTTTATGAATTAGTCACTCCATCCAAGCAATATGACTGGACTTCAAGGTGCCAAGCTTCTTTTGACCACATTAAAACTGCTCTTACAGAAGCACCTATTTTAGCCTTCCCTGATTTTGATGTCTCTGCTCAACCTTTCATTTTAGATACAGATGCTTGTGACTTTGGGGTTGGAGCTGTTTTATCCCAGGTTATTGATGGTGCTGAACGGCCCATTGCTTATGGAAGTAAGTCTCTAAACAGCTCTCAAATGAAATACTGTGCAGCACAAAAAGAGTTGTTTGCCCTTCAATACTTCTTACACCATTTCAGGTGCTACTTGTTGCACAGACCCTTTACTGTCAGGACAGATAACTGTGCCCTTCGCTGGTTGCATCGGGTAAAAGATAAAGGGCATGGTATGCTGGACAGGTGGGCTGAAACCATTGGATCTTATGACTTTGAGGAGTATGCTTTTGAGCTAAACCACAGAGCCGGGAAATTGCATGGTAATGCTGATGGCTTATCTCGTATTCCTGTCTGTAGACCAAAAGCAGCTCACATAGAGTGCCCTGATTGTAGTCATAAGTGTGACTCTGATTGTCCACGGTTAAAAGTAAGTTGCGGTGATGAATATGTTCCTATTCACATGGCGAATAGGAAGCAAAACCTCAAAACCCGAATAGATATTGATGATGGTAATACAATATCTACCAATGCTACAGGTAATCCCTCTCTTGTAAGTGCTGACTTTGACAGTGAACCTCTTAGTGGAACCTCAACTGTTGCTATGGATGAAGTGCCACAAATTGTTCATAATGATATTTTTGATAGACAGCATCTTGTCGATGGTCAAAAGGCTGACCCTCATGTAAGTATCATCCGGGATATGAAAGATTCTGGTAGACCAAAACCTGTAGGTCTAGCCAAACAAGGATTGTCAAGAGAATGTCGATGCTTTTTGTCTGAATGGGAAGCTCTCTCTTTTGACAGGGTTAGTCAATTGCTCATCAGACATTACACTATTAGTGGTCAAGTATATCAACAAGTGGTTCTTCCAAGTAAGTTGCATAAAAGAGCCATGGAATATTTTCACTGTAATGTGTCTGGGCATTATGGTATAACCAAGACCGTAAACAATATCCAAAAACGTTTTTTCTGGTTGCAAATGAAAGTTGATGTACACCAATTTATCAGGTCCTGTCTGACATGTGCACAGACAAAACCAGGTGGTAAAGCTAAAAAGACCCCTCTGATGCCTATTTTAAGTGGATATCCAGGTAATAGGGTTCATGCTGATTTAGCTGGCCCTTATCCAGAGACAAATAGAGGTATGGTATACATGTTGGTTATGATTGATCATTTTACAGGTTGGATGGAATGTATAGCCATCCCAGACAAAACAGCTGAGACAGTGGCTAGAGCAATGTATGACTGTTGGATAAGCAGGTATGGTAGTATGGAGATTCTTACTACTGATAGAGGTAACATGTTCTTGAATGAGGTGCTGCATGCCCTCAACACTATTTTTGATATAGATCATGCCAAGACAACAGCATATAACCCTCGTTGTGATGGTAAAGCTGAGCGTGCCATCAGGACAGTCAAGCAGATCATCCGAGCAGTCATGAATGACACCAACTGGGACTGGGATCACTCCATCTCTACCAGTCTGTTGGCATACCGGAGTAGTATGAGTGAAACTACCCTGTATTCCTCTCACTACTTATGGCATGGCAGGGAAATGCGACTGTCAATAGATGTTGTCATTGGTCAGTGGTCCCCTCAGCAACTGACAATTCTAATGTATGTTGAAGAACTGCAAGAAGGAATTCAGTCTGCATACAAAACTGCAAAAGACAACAAGACAACAAATCTGTTGAAAGACAAAAAAAGTCTACGATACTGCTGCTGATAGACGCATCCCGAGTAGAAATGATTGGGTTATGTTGTTCAATATAGGTGGACCGAAATTCAAGGTTTGTAGATGGTCTGGTCCATATCGAGTAACAAGACGACCTACTGAGAAGGTTGTTGAGCTGATGCCTGTTAGAAAAAGGGATGGCACTTTTTGTGCCCCTTTCCTTTTGAACCCAATTGTATCCATTGATCGAGTTAAACTCTACTGCATGGCTACTTAGGTGCCATTGATTGAGGACTTGGTTGACAACGATGATGATTCTCTAGTGTTGAACCTGGATGGATGAATCGTCATTTGGTGGGTCAAGTTTCACTGTTGCAGCAAGGACTAACCGTGAGCTGGTGCCAGGTAATGATCATGTCTTTGCTGTGTCCCTTTTGGATATAACAAAACCTGAGCTGGTGCCAGGTGATGAATTATTTATTGTTTCTCCTTCAGATATGACTGACCCAATCGAAGCATCAATCTTTTTATACTTATGACTTTAGTACATTATATACCAATTTACCACTGAAAGAAATTAATACCCCTATCTCTAAACTCATTATTAAAATGTTTAAACACTCTAACTCCAATTATATTGCTATCAATATGTATACTAAAAAAT
>JAYRCC010086648.1:0-11083 GCA_036026455.1 Americanaplana fernaldi | reverse complement strand
AAGATATCCGAAACGTTGTAATTAATAAAATTATATGAATACCCAATAAAGTGTTTTTACACAACATCAATTTATATTAAGTTATTTTATTCCATATATATTACTTATTTGCCTGCCTTACAACAGGCCATTATTGGACTGTTGAGTACTTATTGAGTCAAAGAGTCCTGTATTACTTTGTATGAGAAAGTTATCTCAAATGAGCATTTTGGTTGATTAATTTAAAATTTAAAAAAAATCATTCGATGCATTATTTGAAAACTGATTTCATTTTTAAATCTACATAAGAAATTAAAGGTATCACCTCGATAAATATTTTTTTGAAGTATTATTGTATCACCTTTAAAATAAGAAAAACAGGTAAAATTCGTATCTCCAGTATGATTAATATGACATATATACGACATATTATGACATATTAATTAATCCTGTCTCGTCTATATATCTCCACGCCTATAGAGGTGATAGCAGCCGTCCGGAAGCAGAGGGTTCCGGGTTTGACGCCTATAGCAGTGATAGCAGCCGTCCGGAAGCAGAGGGTTCCGGGTTTGACGCCTATAGCGGTGATATCAGCCGTCCGGAAGCAGAGGGTTCCGGGTTTGACGCCTATAGCGGTGATAGCAGCCGTCCGGAAGCAAAGGGTTCCAGGGTTGACTCCCGCGCCGGTCATCTCATTATTTTGAAAAATATTTTCGTCCAATAAGCATTCCACACTCCAACAAAATCCGAGACAAACAGGCAAACTTTAACCCTCAATTAAAAAGGGAAAATAAATTATTTATTCATGTATACTAACTTTGATACTTACTTGTCCTGAACTCGAACTTTCACATCCACTCTGGCTTCTCCAACAGGATTGGTAGCTGTGAGGAGATAGATGCCAGTGTCTTCTACCTTGACACCAGTCAGCTGAAGGGTAGTAGTATCGCCAATGGTATCAGCAGTGAAGCGGGAATTCTGACTCAGATCCTCCGTGGTGCCCTCTTTGGTCCATCGGAGTGCACACTTGGGATGCCCAGCATAGGAGACAGGTACCGTCAAGTTGGCGCCACATTTGATGACCTGCTCCGACTTGTGACGATTGTCCATCGTGAGGGTGGGCTTCTCGGAGACAGTCACACGACACGAGGTCTCCACGCTGGCTTTCTTGTTGGATCCCTTGCAGACATACTCACCGGCATCCTCCAGACGTACCTTGCCAACCTTGAGGGTGGTTCTATTGTCACGTGTTGTCATGGATACCTTGGAGGAACTTCCACGTAGTTCTCGGTTGTTTTTGGACCTGGAAATGAAATATGCTATTATTTGTTTAAATTAAATTAAATTATACTACTATTAAAATATAAGTAGTGTGATTTAATAATAATATTTATATATAAAATATTAGAAATTTGGTATTACAGACAGACAGACACAGACAGACAGACAGACAGACAGACAGACAGACAGACAGACAGAAGGACAGACAGACGGACAGAATACAAAATCAATTACCATGTCATTTCAATATCGGGTTCTCTCAGATTAAAGTCTGTTCTCAATTCAAGTGGTTGTCCAACCAGAAGGGCACAATTCACCAAAGCAGTGACCACAGCAGGTTTGGATTGTTCTACAACATAAAATGTATACGAATGATCAGCATGGATTTAGTACTACACCGGCTGATTTACATCATCTCTCTGAAATGACATTGCATGCCTGTTGCTATGCAGTTCATGTTGGTTATAGGTCTTCCGGCCCTAGCAACCGTAACCACGTGTTATTGGTGACCCTTTTTAGTTTTATATATTAAGGTAACTACCATTTCATCCAAGTAAATCACATAAAATGGCTTCTAATGTATGTTGCTAAGCAGGTTTTATTGGTTAGATTGTCATTACCAACACATATGCAATGATCCTAGCAACTGGATTTTTTTAAATCTGGGAAATCTCTGGTATATCTCTATCAAATTAGATAGATGAGTGTTAGCAACTCTCGTCTCGTATAATCAAATATTATGCCAATAAATTATGAACATGAGCATGAGAATGAGAATGTCCTTAATTCAATGAACTTACCGACCACTTTATTGGGATTGCAGGGATCTGAGACATCCGAGAAGGGTCCTTGACCTGCTTTGTTGACAGCTGCCACTCGGAAGTCATACTCCATGTCACTCTCCAACTTCTGAACCGTGTATTTGGTGATGTCAATGGTTGTGTCATCCACGTCACGCCAGTTGTTGGCATTGATGATCTATGGTTGGTGATGGTTGGTTGGACAGAGATAGAGAATAGACTTATCATTGTGTTTATAGACCGAATCTAACTGAGAGGGGGGAGGGGGGGATTGCTTCAGATCTGAGTTGCATCTATGCTCAACAACTTTAACGTATTTTTTTCAAATATATATTTTTTTTGTAATGATAAATATGTTATGCAGAATTTAATCCTTTTCTAATGATAGCAGCCAATATATTAAACAATATTAACTATACATATATACGAGATATATATTATTTATATAACTTCAATTGTATCTACGGAATAGGCAAATAATTCGTATAGAATAAAAAGCCATACATTTCTATAGCTTTTTATGTTTAGAGGTTGAGATGCATTTAGATTAATAATATACATTTCTATAAACTGATCTACAGATTTTGATATATTATATGAGATCAATAAAAGCATATTTCATAAGACTGACTTTCGTGTATTTATCATTTGTCTATTCAGGGGACATTTTGATGAAACACATTGTAGTATATATTTTTAACAATTTTTATGTTATTTCGCATTCAAATTCGATGCTCAAAAAATGTCCTCACTCATAATTAATATTTTTAAATTAAAATCATTTTTTTTGTTAAGAATATTCAAACAATTTTTATATTTAACAGTGATTTTTTATGTAGAGCTATGTGGCACTATATTTAAACTCGTGATGAAAAAACTTTGTTGGTCACTAGTGGCAGAATGTATTAATTATACATAATAATTTTATATTGCACATCCATAACTATTAATTAAGATATTGATTCAGTACATTTTTTTTTATTTTAACTAATTAAATTAAATTAAAAAAGTATTGGTTTATTATTTCCATATTTTAGCCGAATTAGCGGAATTATAGGTTGCTATTTAAAATGTAATTTACACAGTAATTGTTGGATTGTTATGCGTGGGAATGGAGTGTTTATGGCAAATGGTGATGCATATATAGTTTATGATTGGATAAGGTATGAACAATGAACATAATATGATGATAGCTGCAGGTATAGATGAAGTATATGTAAGATGACTCACTCGGTATTGGAGAACATATTTGGTGACAGGTGCACCTCCGTCATTCAAGGGTTCATGCCAAGACAGCGATGCAGAAGTCTCGGTGACATTCTTGATGAATGGTTTGGACGGTTTGTCAGGGACAGCTGTGGGCGAGGGAAAATACATAAATATACAATAAAAATATTATACACTCATTATTTTTTTATTTCATTTTGAAAAAACCTTTATTTGTATCATAAATTTGAATTTCATCATTCATAATCATAATTCGCTAACATTAATTATACTACTTTTTGTACTACTATCATTGTTTTATTAAATAAATATTGTTGTATGAAGTATCTTTTTCATTCATTAAATATTCGTTGCGTAATTCGTATCTTTTATTGTTTGTTTGTGACATTGACATCTTATCAATGGTTAGTGATTATATTCGAAGAAATTACGACTATATTATGCAGATTACAGCCATTATAAGGAAACAATACAATTAAGAGTCAGAAGCGTTAGCCAATCACAAGCCTTTAATTTGTCATACACACGATGCTACACTGTTTATTATAGAAATATATTTTAAATGGCAATTTAGGCAGTTGCCCATGGACAACAAACGGTCACGGGTTCAACTCCCGGTTAAGTCATAATTTGAAAAATAGAAAAAATACTTACTGTATGGCAATTTGGTCACAATCTTCTTGCTAGGATAACTGAATTCGCCAGTAAGGCCAGCTTGGTTGGTTGCTGAGACACGGAATTCGTACTCGGTCTCCTCGATGAGGTCTGTCAGGTCCATTGAAAGGGTACGATCAGCAGGGAAGAGGTTCTTGTTGACCCGGATCCAGTTGCCCTTCTGCCCCGCGCGCTTCTCCACTGTGTAGCCCTTGAGTGGGGAGCCCCCGTCTTGGGATGGCGATTGCCACTTCACTGTGCAGGATTCGCCAGTGACATTGACGGCAGTGGGGGCCAGAGGTTGTGAGGGTGGGCCTGACAAAATAGATAGAAATTGTTTAAATAATTATTAAATTGAAATTCGAATATTTGCACATACACATACCAGGGGGAGGGGGGTTATAATTTCCAATCTTCTGGGTGTTAAAACTTCGCATATAGATACACCAGAATGTTTCGTAACATATCCCGTCCAAAAGATTTTGAAAAGTATGTTATATTGATTTTTTAATCGATTTTTATATTGAAAAAAAATGAAATTTAAATTTAAAGAATGGAACGAAATGCTCCGACACAACAAGGTAAGACTTTCACAGAATAATTGAGTAAATGAGCCTTTTATTGACATATTTTACTTCCCTTATAATGTGAAACACTTCCTCAATCAATTGCAACAAAAATAAATCTATTTTAAAAAATAGTGATTTTTGGGACACCCTTTGCTGACTACCACATTGGGATTCAAATGGTGAGCTTAGCGCTGAAACATGTACAGACAACCTTATTTGAGTGAAAGTCACGTTAGCTCATGTTGCTCTTGATTTTTCATTTGAATATATAACAGCAAATAAATAGGGTTAGTAAATAAATATATTTTATATCAAAATAATGTTTAGTTTTAATTTTATGTTTTAAAAAAATACTACTGTGAATTTGTCAAGTAGTATAAATAAAATATTTAATCAATAATACTTTTTATGTACAATTAATAAACATCGATGAAAAATCTTACTAGCTTTAGTTGGCAAAACAACTGGCATATCAGTTTCAACAGACTCGCTGAATCCGCACGCATTTTCAGCGAATACGCGGAAGAAATAACTGCCGCCATTCGCCAGATCAGCAAGACTTAGACTGGTCTCAGTGGAGGCGTTGCCCGCGGTGACCCAGATACGCTTGGAGGCATCACGTTTCTCGACCAGATAGTTGATGATCCGTGACCCGCCATCATCCTCAGGGGACTCCCAGTTGATGACAACTATAGCTTCCTTGTCAGGGGAGTCCTGGACCAGCTTGGCCTTGAGACGGCGTGGAGGTAGAGGCTTGTTGAGGACCTATAATTAAATGCATCGCATGGAGATGGAAGGATTATGAACTATGAAATTGGTGAATAAAACGCTTCAAAATAAAATGTGCTCTACATACAAATGTCTTTGGATTAACATATATACCTACACTTTTAGTCTGGTCATCAAATGCCGTATTTTGTAAATCCACATTTTGCGATTTCTAAATCTACATGCTTAATAATATTTTGTCTAACTTAATATTTTGAAAAAATAAATACTTAAAGCCTCTGATCTAATTAATAAATGAAAATTATTAATATTGATTTAATATTGCTTTAAATAAGCAGCATAACATTTACATTGATATGGAACCCGAACTTGTGATAATATTTTGTTTCTGTTTGTTTTGTTTTGGTAGTTACAATAAGATGGCTTATAACAAATAAAGGAGAAGAAAAAGGGCCAGTGAAAAATGATTGGAAATTACTGAAACATTTTTGGTACTGACTATCAAAAATTGAAGGCTAATAAAAACCAGAGATCTTGTTTATTGATAAAACGAAATTTGAAATAATTATATAAATTATAATGAGCGATGCTTTATAACTGTTCTAAATGATAGACAATCAATAAATGGATGGTTTTTCATGGTGGCATCTTATTAATATAGCGGTTCGTAAAGGGTTAAAGGCGTATAAGTAAGGGGCTATCCATAAAATACATGACGCTATTTTTTACATTTTCAGAACCCCCTTCCCCCCCCCCTCTCAGGCGTCACGTATTTTATGAACAGCCCCTTAATGTAGTTAATTTTGGACATTCCAAAGTTTATTTTAGGTAATTCTGGAAATTCCAAAATAGATTTGTAAATTCCAACTCCACTGTTCAGTATTTAAATCGACAGATTATTGCGCTAATTAACAGACCGTTATCAAAATTGTATCACTGTGTCTGGTGGTCATTTTGAGCACTTGTCAACTTAATTGAACTTTAGAGAGTTTACTTTATTGTTTATCAACTTTATTGAACTTTACAGAGTTTACTTTATTGTTTGTAAATAAATAGTTATACATATAATGCAATTTTTAAAAAATTTCATTATCTACGACTGGGGATACGGACTTATGGGCCACCCTGTATATATAGTTAATATAGTTAATATGTATCTATCTTTAATATGTATCTATTAACAGGCCTGTATACATACCTTAATATATCACTAGTTTCAGACTGAATTTCACGCAAGAGACCATTGCCTTCCTGATTCTTCTGGACATAGTCTGATTGAAAGAGTTCACAAAACAGCTGATCCATCTCTTTGATGCTTAGATCAAAGAGTGAGATGAAAGGCGGATTCTGTTTGACCTCGTTGGATTTCTTAGTTCCCATCAACAGAGAGATAGGACTAATGAAAAATCGGAGGGGCACATTATTTTTGCTAATTTTTTCAAGTATTTCTACCATAGAAGCTTTAGCTGCGCCAAATGTTGTCGGTACGGAAGTTGTAACAGCATCTCCCTGATATCTGCACGTCATATGATCATGATGAACTTTGTCGGTCTTATTGAAGGTAGCCTTGCCACTCGCGGTTAGACTATACATTTTTGCTTTCAATTCCCCCTGAAGGTCAATAATGTTGTCGTCTTTTGTGTACTTCTTCTCAAACTCAAATTTGGCAGAACCCCCATACTCGATGCCAACGACGATGTGTGTCGCCAGGATGCTTTCATGATTAATGCTATTTTCAAAGTTTGACAAGGCCTCTTGGTCTATTGACAGATAGTCAACGTTGGTTGTTTTAAAATATTTCAAAATGACTGTCATTGTGTTTTTTTCTTTTTCGGTTTTGTATTCCGCATTCTTCATAGTTCCAGTAAAGTTAATTTCAGATTTATCATCAGCTTTATTATACGCCAATTCTATGTCTGTGCCTTTGATAAGCATATTATGATTCTCATTGTCCGATTTTATCTCGGTTTCAAAGTTGGAACGCCCGAGAGGCACAGATTTGGTATATTTGTCCAGTAATTCGGAGGACAAAGGCGATAAGCCAGGGATGATATCATCACTGTCGGCATTGTAAAGCATTCCCATGAGGACAGCACGGTTATTTGCTTTAATAATTAACTTGTTTTCTGCAGAACATATTTTGCTTTCTTTAGCAGGACTCTAAAAATATATAGAAAAACATGTAAAGACGTATTATTACTAATACAGTGAGTGAATCTTGAATTCATAACCCGCAATGACTGCCACATACTTATTTGTTTACATTATTTATGTATGCTCCAAACAGTAACCAACCCCCTAGACACAACAAACTTTGTCATCGTCATAGCCTTCTCAAAACTCCCACTACAAGGGCAACGAGTAGAATTGCCTTGTGAATTATTTCAATAGCCGTGAGCATTGTACGAAGTACAAAGGCAACACATCTAAGTATCAAACCATCAACTCAAGCGTAGTACAAGGCTCAGCTATCAAACCAATAGCATTCAGAATCTTGACATCCGACCTCCCAACAGTCCACAAAGAAAATAATCTTCTAAATTAATATGCTGATGAAACAACCACAATCAAAGTGATCAAGAATTAAATCATATACAAAAGTGGGCATAAACAAATAATCTAGCTCTAAACGAAAAGAAGTCGAATGGAATTATTTTTACCAGACCACGATTTGTGACCAATATAACTCATCATTATACCCAACATCACAAGAAAGACAGAAATCCAAGTCCTAGGAGTTACTTTCAACTCAAAACTGTCCTTCTCCCCACATATTTTGAAAACGATTGGGAACTGCACAAAATCTTTATTTTACATATAGAGTATGCGATCCCACGGAGAAAACCTTCATCATATTTTCCAAACGATAATTATCTTCAAAATAACGTATGCATCACACACCTGATGGGGATTCACGCCCAAGAAAGAGCGGGAAAGACTTGAACAATTTGTCAAACGAGCAAAGAAATGGGGTTATTGTAAACAATAACAAAAAAGTATAACTACAGCATGTGCCTCAAAATATGACGCTAACCTCTACAAATCAATCGTGACAAACAATAATCATAAATTACATTATCTCCTACCAAAATCACAAAGTACGCACTGCGAAAAACTTCATTCAGTATTCGTACGACATGAAATACTTCACTTCAAGAAATGTTATCAACCACAATTACTTATGAGAACATCCAATTACACTGTGACTGACAAATTAGTACCTACATATTAGTACATTAAATGCTCCTCCAATATTTATATCTTCTCGATTTCCTTATTGTTAAATGTTTGCATAATAACGATCTAATTTATGTACTTATACTTATGTAATCCTGAACTACTGCGGTCTGTCATAGATTTTATAAATAAACATTATTAATATTAGGTATATCAAACGGCATCAACAGATATCCTTGTGAGAAGTTCGTCATTACCTCTCAATGATGACCCACATGAACTTCACCTACCAACATAATTTCTTTTCGTGCATCAATGGTTGTTCAAAAATCAATTCTTAGACACCGGAGTTACAGCCTTTCAGTGTCATAACCCATATTGAAGGTCCTGGGATGGTTGTCCTGCTCCAATCCTGAGCGGGGTAGGCGGCTACCTCAACAACAACAACAACAACAGTACCTGCCGCAATCATCCCATTTACATTCATTATAGTTATTCTTATCGCAACTTTTTTTGATGAAAAATGATTAATCAATATATATAATATTCATCAATATATATATATATGTATACCTAATACTTACTGATCATGGCACAGTATTGTGGACCAATGTGGTTCATTTTGATTATCTAATTTAAAATGTGAATATATCTCTTTTTAAAACTGATTATCTATTTTAAAACGTGATTCTCTTTTTCAAAACTGATTGTCTCTTTTTAAAACTAATTATCACTTTTAAAACTCACGGTGGGTTTTAAAAAAATGTAGTCGAAAACAATGCCCATTCAAATTGTTGATTGTATTATGTTTCTTAACACTTTTGATGAAAATTAAAATCATTGTTCGTTGGCCTAATTTTTTATCCAAGAATATATGTTTTCTGTCATACTACTCATTAGAATTAAATTTTTAAACATTCAAGAAAAATATGCCCAATAAAAATGCTGATTGTATTATGTTCCTTTAATCACTTATTATTCATTTTCCACTTATAATTAAAGCAATCGTTCGTTTATTTAAATAATTATATTTAATAGACTACTTATATATATATATGTGATGATTTTATTTCATTTTCTTAAATTGCCCATTACAAATGTTGATTGTATAATGTTCAAAAATACGTATTAATCATTTATGCAAATTAATAAAGTAATTGGTCGTTGGCTTAAATCTGTAAAATGATAATATATACTTAAATTTAAAAAGTCAGTATTATTTTTTTATTTTATTTACAAATACAAAATATATTTCAGAAAAAATACCCATTGAAAATGAGGAATGTACATACTGTTCGTAAGACATAGCTGAGTATCTTTTTACAAATAATTTAAATAAATCGTTTGTTGGCTTAAAATGTCAATATATAAAATAACTTTGATCATCTGCACTGAGATACACGATGCAATCTTATTACATAGTAAAAGCCCAGAAATTGGAAAAATGCAAATAACTTTTTTATAGTTAATTTTAAAATCATATAATATATTACCAACAGATATAAATATATAGGTATATGGAGTATCGAAATACATAATTATTTTTCAGAAAAAATATACATGTATGACGTCATAGTCATTTACAATATTTTGAACGCATGAATATGTTATGTTTTTTGTCAATATCTGGAAAGATAAACATTTTAGAGTCTTTAAAGTACCTAATGCATCGAATAGTATGACTGAAAAGGTTAAAAATTGTTCATGGATCAATCTAATATGCGGTCAAAATGGGTCAAATAAGAGCAAATGACAATTTGGACAATTGTACCAAATTTGAGTATAGAAATTCAAGCCAACTTGAATAATTATCAAAAATGTTCAATATGTATTTATGAACATGATACAATCAACATTTTCAATGGGCATTTTTTCATAAATGTTTAAAAATTTAATTTGACTGAGTAGTATAACAGAAAACATTATTGAATAAAAAATTAGGCCAACAAACAATGATTTTAATTTTTATCAGAAAGTGATTAAAAAGAGTCAAGAAACACAATGCAATCAACGATTTCAATGGGCATTTTTTGACTACATTTTTTAAAACTGTTTTAAGGCATAACTCGTCATAACTAACGTTACTAACGTATATATTATGGAATAGGTACATGATACGTATTATAGTGAGTTACGGTTGCACGGACGCTAAATCTGAACATTAAATCATTTGAAGTAATTTTAGTTTACTTATCGTTTACAGACTAATCCAATTTTATACATTTAATATATAATTAAATCTGAACAATTTTGCATTATATGGATATCTATTTTGTGACATATCTAGGTTAGGGGAAGGCGGAGTAATAACGCCATACTAAGCAGAAGGTAATACATTTTCCATGATAATGTGGATATTGTAACAAGATTTCGTTTTTTTAAATAGTATTCATTCTTCACTAATAATATATATAGGAATGGGTAAGGAAAAAGAAAAACATTTTCATAAAAATTCAGGTTTTGTGAAATATATAATAATGAGTAAAAAAATCATTTGGTGTAATAACGCCCATTTATTTAAATATATACTAAAATATTTATAACAAAAATATGAAGTTGTACGTTCCCTAAAATAGTCAATAATGGTTTTTATTATTGAAATATATTAATATTACATATACATGCAATTAAAAAAAATAAGACAAAATAACTAAAATTGCGCCGAAA
>JAYRCC010085538.1:0-11083 GCA_036026455.1 Americanaplana fernaldi | reverse complement strand
CAATTCATCGAATTTCGGCTGGTGGGCCTTGTGTTTGTAGAGAGCTGGATTGTTTAGTGTGAACCATCCTGAGGGGTACAGTTCTGGCAGGTGGCAACCCTGATCTGATAGGGTGGATAAATGGGGGGAAATATACCACACCGCATCTCGGAGTGCCCAAATATACGCACGGGCCACAGACTTGGCACCATCCACCGTCCATGTGAGTTCGTGGAGCTTGTGCCATTGAATTATAATTTCCAAAAGCTCCCGCTTCTTGTCGAGGTTGCCATTTGGCTCAGGGAGAAATCCCAGCTGGCTGCCGCGCCCCATCAGCACAGAAAAGGAGTCGGGTGTTTTGAGATCCACAATCTTGGGTACTTTAAACGTGACGAAGCCACAATTGAAATTCTATAGAAAAAAGAGAAAACAATTATAAAAAATCTGCAGTAAGAGAGGCATACACACACGTTTTGCTAAGATACCTTTGGGCATTTTAAAAATTAAAGAAAGACTAGATGAAACAGCGCCCTCGGGGAAACTGGTTCTTCATTGGTTGTAAAAAGAAAGTTGACGTACCTATTAAACATTTTGTTAATTATTATACCAAAAACTTTATTATTTTTCTTTTCAGTTTGAATTTAAATAACCAAAGTTTATTCAATAATAACACAACAAATTATACATATAAAAGGGTCATTTACCTTGGAAATATTGCCCACTGACATTTCTAAACTGCACAAAATCATTGGACCATCGACGCCTTTAGAAATACTACAGGTTGGAATGCCCTGTATAATATCTGTCACATCTACCTTGTCGTACAAGCCACATATAAGCTCCTAAAATTAAATATATGAAGCCATTATTGAAAGTACAATAAATGAATGCTATACTTTTTACAATTAACAATAGTAAAATACAAAAAATATACAGTCAAACACCAATAATGCGTACCCCTCATGGAAAAGGTACGCATTATATTTCATTACAATTTTTTAATATTTTTATATCCAATTGAATTTATTTACTACCTAAAATTTGTCTAGTAACGATAATAGTGAAATATATGTAATATAGTCATTAGTACATGTAGGTATATAGTTTTTTTCCGAAAAGTCTTGTGATTTTCGCTTGTCATATAGAGCACTTGACAAGAAAAAATTGTGGAAATCTGTAATTGTAATAAATTGTAAAACTCTGTATAATATTGAATTGGGAAATCCAAAATGTACGCAGTACTTATTATCGATATATATATATATATGCATTTTCAATGCGATTTACCATACGAAATAGTTGGTTATTTTGAACTGTAAGCATTTTTGATGCATACACATTATTGATGGTACACATTATGGGTGATTGACTGTCCTTGCAAAAATAAATACATGGATTAACATTGTCTTATATATAAGTCATGTATAATTTATGCATTAGTTCATTAATTACCTCGACCTATAGTTGTCTAGATATCTAGATGCATGAGATCAATCGAATTACCTCTAGCTATATAAATATCTATGCCTCTAACTGGTTAGGTACTTATATAAAATTTAAAACACTAAAAATAAATAGAAAATTTCCACTGTGGAGACTTTCTAATCCACAGTATAAGGCAACCATAAAACATTTTATGAAAAAATCATACCTGGAAAATATCTGCTGCCGTCTTCTCTGGCTTGAGTACAACTTCATACCACGGCTTGACAATCTTCTCACCTTCAATAACTTGTAAACACAACTGCAAAAGAGATATAACATACAGTTTAGTTCCTAACATGAAAAGAGAGACAGACAAAAAACAAAAACATTATTGCACATATTTACAAATATAAATAATCACCTTTGGTAGGCACAAAAATCTATGTTACACATACAAAGCCCTGTATATAATTTGAAATTGTATATTATGCAGGGCTCGTAATTATCTTTTTTCAAAAAGACGGAAATTTGGAGGTTGGGGATTTGGGGGCGAAGCCCCCAATGGGGTTGCAGGGGCGAAGCCCCTGGTCGGGGGTTAGGGGGGCGAAGCCCCCCGAAAATTTTTTGACTTGTAAGCTAAAAGAAGTGCACACATAGCATAAGGAAAGCTGCAACAGAAGCGGATATAAAGCCACAGGAAAGCATTTATTTTACTTTTAAGCATATACAGCAGCTGAAAAAGAAGCACATGGAAAGCATTTCACCCTTGAGCGCCTAAAGAAACTGCCCCAATAGGCCCTGCGGGCGGGCGGGCCATAGGGCGTGGGCGGGTGCTAAATAAAAGCGAGTATTTAAAATGCCTATTTCCATTATCTAGTGAAAATAATAAAAGTAGAACTAGAATAAAACTAGAATCAGACATGAATTAGTCACAACATGTATAATTATTTGCCACATATAACAGGTAAAACAGATAACATTACAGAGTATACCACATGTAAGCAATGAAACCTAAACAAAAACAATGTAATAAGATGTACAGACACGACAGAAATATGTAAAATGTAGCGTGATAAAATAAATTGCGTAATTATGACATACAACGTGTTATGTTAGGTTTGAACTGTACAATATAGGTGAATGTATCTGAATTGTTTAACACACAGAAAAGTACACCAAGGGAATTATAATTATTATTAATACGCAGTTCTATACACAAATAGGTATATGAAAATTCGGAAAACATGAATGATATTCTTAGAATATAGTTGGATCATAATGTTTATTAATACGCAGTTCTATACACAAATAGGTATATGAAAATTCGGAAAACATAGTTGGATCATAAAAATCTGATACAGCACCAATTTGTATATTAAAAACGAAACAAGCAACAAGTAAAATGACGCTGTAAAAATGTGAAGTTACTTTTTGATAAAAAAGTTTCGGAGATCAGTTTGTAATCTTTTTGTTTTTGCTGGTG
Organism: Americanaplana fernaldi; assembly: GCA_036026455.1. Taxonomy (NCBI): domain Eukaryota; kingdom Metazoa; phylum Platyhelminthes; order Proseriata; family Otoplanidae; genus Americanaplana; species Americanaplana fernaldi. Next base: position 8,196 of record JAYRCC010085538.1, on the reverse strand, counting down.
GGCATTCGATTGCTTGTTGGGGTGATTGTGGAACTGGTGCAGCTGATGGTTCGACTGGTTCTTCTACTAAGGCGCGTTTCCGAGGGATTTTTGGCAAGTTGTGTAAACTGCGATGCCGATTGAGCAGACCTGGGATCATGTTGGTTAGCCGCTTTCGCCTTTCTTCCATGAATTTCCGACGTCGTTCCTGCATTATATGACGTTGTTCCAGCCCTTTGTCTGTCAGCTGTACTGCGGCCTCCTTCTCAAGATTACTCAGGGCACGAGATTCGACTCTCTTCTTCCACGACGTACGCATACTTCGCAACAATTTCACATCAACCGGTGCATACTGGGGATTTTTAGGAAAGTTGTCCAGGGCTGGTCCATACACCTTTCGCCGGTATTGTGCACTGAGCGAGGCACTGAGAGTACCGACTGCCATAGATGATCTATACTCTGTCAATGTCATGTTCATTAGCGTAAATGCGCCCTCGACCTTCGGCCCATTGAAACAAGTCAATGCCGCTTTCGCTACATGAGAGAGGTTGGTATATAGGTTTGTTTCAGTCACCTTTACCCAGTACTCATCTATGCATAGTTGATTGTTCGGGAGATCATTACTGAATGCAGAACAGTATTGCCGAATTTCGTTTTCAGCATCAAGTTTGTTGATGAAGTCTGAATTAAAAACGTGACTTAGGTAAGTGAGCTTATCAACAGCATCTTCAGTTTCCCTATTTGATGGATCCAAACCAGTGAACGCATTGAGCAGTTTATTTGAAACAGGCAGTTTTTCTACCAAATGAATAGCAGTATTGACAAGGCCTTCAGTCAAGATTTTACCGAGTTTAGCACGTTCTTTCTTATTTAATTCGGAACGATGGGAAAGGCCATAAAAAAGTTTGTCAAGTCGGACATGGTTGAGGTGATCTTGGATTGACTGTTTGGTAAGAGAATTCAGCTTATTAGGAAGGATAAATACGCCACAGAATTTGCGTATAAGCTTCCACATTTCTGGAACTTGGCGGTGGATAAGAGGTATGTCCAACTGCATTAACTTGACGTAGTCATTAAGGATAGCGAGGCTCCGTATTTGAAATTGAATCAGTAGAATGAACTCATGTCGGAAACGAAATAACTCCTTGGTGATGCTATCTTTTCGAGCGACCTTTTTTTCTGCTGCTTTAGAACGACATGTCTTCAAGTATTTCATTCTTACTTCATGTAAGTGATCTCTAATTTCCTGCCTCCCAGGTTGCGTCACTCCATATTCACTCATGGTCTCTTCAACTATGCGGCGTGCATCAGTAAATTCAGAATCATCTGTGATGAAGCAACTGTACAACAGTGTATATGGAGCTAGGCATTCAACCAATTCTTCGAGAATAGGCAGTTCACTCAGCCATCTGTTATCAAGACGCCTTTTTGGTGATTTCATATTGATTCCCATAATGGATGAAAGCTTATACAAATTCTCGCGTTGATTGATTTCATCAAGATCAAATGAAACAGCATCTAAAAATGCTTCAGTCCTTTTCCCATGGCATGTTGAGAGTTTTTTCGATGCATTATGGATTGTATGGGGTGTGTCTCCTCCGGTGTCCAAAACGTTTGGGAAATGTTCTTTAACCCGTTGCATAACACCTGATTTGACTCCTCGCATGACATTACAACTGTCCATGTGAAGTGACATCACATTTTTGGAAGAAATATCTAGTTCCTTCAGTAAATCCACAACGCAATTGGTGATGGTAGCCGCGTCAACCTTCTTTACCTCGATACAGCGCAGATGGAGGCACACTATTCTATCATTTTGCCAAAGGTGAACAAGAACAGCCAAAACACGTTGATTAGACGAGCTTGTGCTTTCATCAATGGTCATACTGAAAGGAAACGTTTTAAGGTTGTCTGCAAGATCTTGTTCCCAATAAGATCCAAGTCCTTCACGCAACTTATACCCTACTGCACAGTCACTCAGTTTCACTTTAAGTAAGGCTGCACGATCCCAAGATAATTTGGTAGCCAGGTCTACTATTTGAGGAGCTAAGGAGAAAGGAATTCGAGTTTCTGCCAAAAAACTCACAACAGCGGCTTCCATTCCAGTAACTCGATCTGCCAATGGCACCCGTTGGTCAGGTACAACTGCGGTAGAGCCAGATAAAATGTCATTGTTAGAGGCAGCAAGTGTTGATTTAATATGAATAGCAGTCTTACTGTGTTTTTGCAATGCTCTCTTCCCATTCATTGCATAATTAATTTTGGTTCCCCCACACCTTAAACAGATACAGAATCCTGGTTCGGAAGCTTTTCTTGCCCAATTCGTCATCGGTTCACCATTGTCACACAATTCGTCGAGCCATCGCCGTTGAAATTTGTTTTTGATGTTGTCTGGGTCCTTGAACACATCGTCAAGTGGCAGTTTAGAAAAAGCCTGAAGAAATGAAGAAATACAGAACATCAATGTATTTTAATAATAATCCAGTACTAATCAGATTTAAGTAAATGATAAATCACGAGTTTTTATGATTCTAAAATAGATTACACAACGCCGTAGTGTTTGCTATGCAGAGTCATAAAAATGAGTGATTTATCTGACTTAAACAACGATTTTTATTAATTACATCATAGTAGAAACTAGCTAATAGTAATCTAATTACTTAGTGCTTTTTACTTTTCCAGTTGTTAAATGATTATATCGGTACTAAATTGCCCTTTATGTACGATAAAATAATAATATATACACTTACTTAAACTTAGCGATTTTATGGATCTTATTAAATATCATTGCAGTATAAACTTCAAATACATAATTTGCTATAACTGTATACAGTTTGCATCTATCTATTCTAAATAAGATCACACTCAATTCGGTTAGTAGTCCATTCCTTCGCATTTCAAGGAATTGATCTTTAATTACTGTCTACTATTAGATAAGTATTATGACATAAATAACTAACTATTAAACACAATTTATCTAAGCTAACAATAAACATTCTTCATGCAACATAAATAAAAACGAAAGCATGGCAAAAATGTATTTTATTCATGAATGTTGTGTTTATAATAACTATACTAGGTACACATTTTCAACTGTCGTTTAGAATATAAAAACTACAGGTTAAACGCCAAATATGTGAGTCTGTTCTAAACACAATCATCATTATCAATGTTTTTGGAATGAATTATGTCCATTGGTTACTGAAATCATAACACATCTTCTTCTCCTCTATCCAGTTGATGCTCGCTTGGCTCTTGATGGTGTCCGTTGCGGTTTGAAGGTCGATTCAATTGGGATCCCTTCTTGATCCAGGGATCTACCCAAATTGGCCTGGTGATCGGCTTCTTCGTTTCCTTGGGTGTTGCACTAGTCAGGGATTCAGATTATGTGAATGTTGGCTCTGTTGTTGCTGGCATTGATAAAATTAGCCCACATGTGTTTATTATCGCCATCTGTCTCTCTGTCTTGGGAAGCTGAAGAATAAATAACAGGGGGGGGGGGGGTATTAACTTTTATTGCATATTTGCACGAATCTCCAGACCCAACCAAATCGTCTCGAAAAGGACGGAATTCCGTCTAAAGACGGAAAATTACGAGCCCTGTATATGACCATTGCTATATAACAACATACAATATTGTGGCATATGATAGCCACCTCATTATAATACTTAGCTATTTATTGGTTTTCAAAAATGATTAATAGTTGAGAGGTTACCTGATAAATGTTATATATTTTGTATAAGTATTGAATTTTGTACTTTGTAGTTGAAAAGATAGATATACAATTATTGGGAAAATCAACAATTTATTACTGTTTTTGTCTACATTGTTAACCTTAATATGTTGACATTGGGTACAAAACTACCCCATGTACATTTAAACATGAATTATATTATCAAATTTCAACTAAGGATGTCAATCTCCTCCATGTTTACCTAAAAATGTGTTGTAACTAAAATATAACTTAATTATTAATTTACTACCTTGTAAATAGGTCTGGGGCACAAAACAACCCTGCTTAGTCATTTGAGGTATTATATATAATTTAGTAAAATGATAGATATTTATCATGCTTAATAATCGTTACAGAGATTTAACTCTTTTTTCTCATTGCCACAACTTAAATATCCAACACAATTCATTTGTCATAGATAAAACTAACTTATATTCTGTGAATATGTTTCTTAAAATCATAGATTAAAGAAAACAAAATACTGTGTCATAATTCATACTAATTCTTACAAGATGTCTGAAAGATATACATCCAAAGAGATGGCGTCTATAATTTTTGAAAGTGATGAAGACAGTAGTGAAGAAGGTAATATTAGTGAAGAAGACAATAGCAATGAAAATGAGCTTTTTGGACAAACCAGGGAAATGGCAGACAATTCATATTTATCAGAGGCCAAAATAATTAATTAATGATCCAATTAAGGAAAGAGAGTTTACAGAGCATATTGTTCTGCTTTGACAAATACAAAACACTGCTTTTATACATCCATAAGAAAAACAAAAGTGATTTTACAGTCTATGGAACGCATACAGTAGAAATCAACCCTTCAAATGTGTAGAAGCTAATAACAATTGAAAGTTACAACCAAAGCAAAGGTGGTGTTGACACTCTGGATCACTTGAGTGAACAATTTAGTAATAGAGGAAAAAAATCAATGGCCAGTATACTTTTATGATATATAAGATGTTGCAGCATATAACACATTTGTGATATACACTCAGCTACATCCTGAGGAATTGGAGAAAATAAAAATATTGTATTTGTTTGGAAAAACTGTCCATTCAGCTTTTAAAACAGACCACTGAGTAAAGACTTACCTTTTGAGCAGCAAGAAACTATTGTGCAGTGCGTGAATATCTTGCAGTTCTTTTTTTTCATTGATATGCCAAGACAAATTGTGCCAAAAAGATGTGACCAGTGCCCTTGTACCACAAACAGAAAATATGCCAACAATGCCAAAAAATATCTGTAAAGAACATTCAACTACAGTTGTTGTCTGCAATGATTGTTGATTCTAGACAATACGATCTGAATAAAAAATATTTTGTCTATATGTCTACATGTAATTCTAAAGTTGACTAGAGCCCTTGTACATACTCACTAAGTTTTTTGTATCTTCTATATAAATATTGTATTTGCTGTAAATAGAAATTCTATGATAGTACGTTATTTTACTTTGCTCAGAAATACTTTTAAGCAATTTGATATTAAATGTTCATGGCCAGTGGTCAAGTATAATAAAAGTCTATTGTTTCTTTTTGGGGGTACAAAACTACCCCTACTGTTACAGTATTTCAAGCCATTGGACATCTAAATTACAGATGCCAAAATTTAAAAGTATTCACTTTGGATCAAATTCTTTGACATTCCCTGACAATTTATCAAAGAGCTACCTATACAAAAGAAATATATTCATGGAAATGAATATAACTATTTTCTAGAGCATTGTAATAAATATGTGATTTCATGATTTCTTAGAATTAATTTATTAACCTAAAACACAAATGTCAAGTATTAGAATCCATACCAATCAGATTCTGCACACAACTACAACAATTAAAGCCCGGTATAGTGACACAGGCACCCTGTGGTCAGACAAATCAAGGTTCTAGTCAAAACGATAATGCAATTGCAGAATTTATTATACATAAAAAGTTCTGACTATTTTAGGACTTGATGACCTTGAGACTTTGTCCTCACTATAGATGCCTCTCCTTCTCTTCCTCCTGAAATTTCTGAACTCATTCAAGCCTAAAGTACAAATAAGGGCAGCATGAGCATAGATCCTACGCTTACGAGTCTTCATGAAAGCTCAATGTTTTGCCTGAGCCCAGCAGTAAAGAGTAATCTCAAATCTCTTGTTCACAAAGGCATACTCACACCAATTGAATCAAGCTTATGCAGAATACCGATCCTCACCCCACCCACCCAGGGTGGATTTCATGTAGCCTAAAATGTATATCTCTGGCATACAGAGCATTTATATACAAATGAATAGGAAAACAAATAAACAGTCTATATGCAATGCACCTTGGCACCTTACTGAAAAGCAATGACCCCTGGCCTGACAGATCTGCGTTGATTTCAGAGTTGCTGACCTTAGATATGCCCTTTTACAAATCCTATAATAAAATTTTGGTCTCTCTTTTGTTTGAAAGATCTGTGTTGAGATGTGACCTGGTGCAGTGGTCTAGTCAGGCATACGCAACCTATGCATTTCTAAATACTTACTAAATATTTTCGTAGTGCCTACTTGGTTGAGGGTTGCTTCAAGAAATTACACTACTTAGTGCCAGGGTGCATTTCATGTAGACTGTACGCCAGAGATTTGATTGTTCTCCTATTCATTTATATATCAATTCTATGTTTGTACCCCAGAGATATTCCCCTTGGGCTACATGAAATGCACCCTGTCCCTGGTGGCTATGCATATTCATTTTATATTGACATTGTGCATTTGTACTGTAGCCTAACAAGAATATATCCAGCATACAACTAAAAATGTCTAATAAAATGCACACTGGCATGTGGTATCCATTCAATTGAATTAGTTTTTTGAGCTTTCATAAACATAGTCATCACATAGAAAGTAAAAACGAACTACATATTTTTGGATGTTTCTGAGATAGACTTAAAACCAGAGTGTATTTCAGGTAGACTGTACACCAAATGGTTGATTGTTTTCCTATCAATTCATACATAAATGTTGCGTTTATATGCAAATCAATCATGTTTAACTACATCATAAATGAATACATCTTCATGGAATCTATTCTATAATTCAAATACCAGATTAAAAATGTGCTACCAGCCTAATAGAAAATGGCATAAAGCTATAAAACTATAAATACTATATCAATGGTACTATATCAATACTATATCAAATTAGTAATCATTTTAAGATAAACTTACACCAATTGATTCAGACATTCGAAAAATCGAAAACAAAACAAATTAAAATCAAATCAAGCACGTAAATAATCGAGCATATTTTGATTCATTAAAAGCATTAAAATTAAGAAAGAAACGAATTAGTCCAAGTGTCTGACCGACTACTTATCTTCATGTCAGTAACACATAACGTGTCGTAATTTCAAACTAAAACGAATGAAGTTACCTTAAATACCCTCAGTATTTACATCTGAAGGAAAAACAATTAGTAAGTTTAATGACGTTATTATATTTTTAGTAAAAAGTTATTTGCGTAAATTTCGTCAAAGTTCAAAAACTTTTATCAAAGAAAACACAAAGATGTCAACAACAAATGCGTAAACGTACGAATACTCAATTTTGAAGTTTTTTTTCTATCGTTAAGTTTCGGTATTGTAATGAAAATGATCAGGCCTGCTCAACACGTTCTATGAATTATTCTCATACGTATTGTTAAATAGATAAAAATAATTGAATGCACAAAATTTAAATAACAGTATACGTAAATTCTTCTCGTGAGCCTGTGGGTTATTTTCATTTTCAATTTCATTATATTTTTAATTAATATCGTACAATAATTTCATTATAGATATAATTGTAAAATTTTAGACTATCTAAAATAATTTTTCTGCAAAACGATCAATTGCTGCTCAAACTCCGGTAACAAAAATCCGGATTCAATATTTATTATTTTGTTTATATATTCAATAATTAGGTAGCACGCGCACATTTTGTATTAGTTTCGATTTCACGTCATTTGATAAGGTTTATAATTCATTTACAAGTATTTCTAATTTAATCGGTATTCTTTTTGAAAAATGACGATTTTTTACTAAATATATGAAAATTACTATTTTTGCCGCCCGTGCGCCTCTCAGAATTTTTGACAGTTTAACCAGAAACATATAATCAGTTTTACTCGCCCTAAACTAGCGTTGACAAATTTTTCTATGAAAATTGATGCTTCTTTATTATAATTATAAAATAATTATTATAATAAAATAATAATAAAAATATAATATATAATGAGAACCTATAATTTATGGTTACAGTTCCCTCATAGAGGAGCAGAAAATATGGTAAGCGTCTTTACCCGAATCTCTATTGATTTTATTGTAAGAATTGGGACTGGCGGGTTTTGATTTTATTTTAATTCTAGAGGGGGCTCCAAGACAGATTATTAGGGGGTGGGGGGATCCCGCGGCTGCTGAATTAATATGGGTGATATCCCATGGTGTCGGTAGCAAGGAAAGGGCATCAATCCTCGAAAATA
>JAYRCC010083316.1:0-11103 GCA_036026455.1 Americanaplana fernaldi | reverse complement strand
ATTTTTGCTATTTGTTATAGTTAGTTCTTCACATTTGGTAGCATTTAATTTTAAATTCTTTCTGTTTGAGATATTTTGGATGAGATTAGCGGTTTTACTATAGTTAGTTTGATCTTGTGACTTGCTTTCTCTTTTTAAAACTGCTATTAGCCTGGTATCATCTGAATACTTTGCAATATTCTGTAGAGTTGGAGTAGAATTGAGAGCATTATTGATGTCATTGGTGCAGTATGTGAATAGTTTGGCAGAGAGAGGTCCACCTTGTGGGGTTCCAACTATCACAGAAATTGGTTTTGAGACTTTGTCATTTGATGATTTCACTGACTGGCACCAGTCTTTCATATAATTAGCAAGCCAGTTACTTAGGTGAGGAGAGCGTTTTTGTATTGTGTTAAGAAGTTGATTTTGCAGAATGGTGTTAAAGGCTGATGAATAATCAATAAAAAAACATTTAATCATAGAACCTGAGAATTTGTCAATGTTACCAGCTATAAAATCAATGGTTGATAGCAGTGCATCTGTAGTGCTAAACTTAGTTTTATATGCATATTGGTGTTTGTCATCAGTTTCTTCCATAGATTCATTCAAAAGCTTCAAGGCAATTTTGTCTAAAATTCTTGCTTGAATTGGTGTGACTGCTATTGGTCTGAAATTCTTGCATTCATGGAACGGTATATTTGATTTTTTAGGAACAGGAGTCACATGGGCCATCTTCCATGTTTTTGGATATTCCATAGTGGTGAGGCTAGTGGAGTATATAGTTGAATATACATTTGAGAGAATGTGTTTGTATTCTTTGAATACCCAAGCTGGTATTTTGCTTGGTCCAGATGAGGTTGATTTTGATATATTTGTGAAAAGATTTTGTACCTGCTCATTTGATATGGTAACAGTATTTTTTAAATTGTTTATGGGTACAAAGATAGAATCTTTACTTTTCTCGTCATTATATCTTGTAAAGAATTTGTTTAGGCAGTGTGCTTCTTCCACTGTTGGTAGTGTATTTTTAGATCCAGGTTTGATTTTATTTCTTATGAATTGAAACAATGATTTTTTATCCATTGTTTGAAAGTAGTTTTGTCTTGTAGTTTTGATATATTTAACAATTTCATATTGAATTTTGTTTCTATCATGTTTGGAATTACTCCTTATAGCAGCTTTTTTCTCTTTGAGAAGAGTTTTTAGTTTCAGATCTGGTTTATTTCTTATAGTTGGGTCATTATTTCCAAATTTGGTGTAAGAGCAAATATCAATTAAATACTCTATATAACTATCACAAACTTCAACCTTGGTGTGTAAATTTTCATCTTTAAGAAAGTTCCAGTTTGTGCTTTCAAGAAAGTAATAAAGAGCATCTTTATTAGTTATTGTTGTTTTGTATTTCTTCTTGATTTTAGAATTAGCAGATATAGTTGGCACCAGTAGATAAGCAAGGTGAAAGTTATTATTGATATTACCAATAGGAGGTTGCATAACACAGTTGTAATAAGTTTTATTGTTAACATATGCAACATCAAGCTGAGATTTGTTAGGGTAGTAGGTTGGTTCATTAATCATATTGTGGAAGGAGAGATGTTCCAAAGATTGAATTTTGCTACTGTTACTGTCTCCACAGATTATAATAAAAGCTGAAGGGTATTTTGTTATAATATTTTGAAGATTCATTTGTAGGACTTTATGAGCTATTTTTTTGTTGCTTTGAGGTCTTATGTAGAGGTTTAAAGAAATGATACATTTGAAGTTTGATTGAAGAAAGATTGGTCTGCAGACCAGAGCTAAAAGTTCAATATTAGGTTCAGATATTTTCAACAATACTTTTGGCTCATTTTTCAGCCAGGATTTATTTATGTAAGTTATCAGTCCACCTCCACCAGTTTCATCAAAGTTATCTAAGTTTCTGTCTAACCTTATACAGTGATAATTTTGAATGTTAAAAGCATTTATAATATCATTAGTTTTTAATTTTGTTTCTTGAATATTACAAATACATATATTTGGGTAGGCAAGTGTCAGTATATGATTTAATTCAGTAAATTTTGATTTAATACCATTAACATTATTTGAGTAGACAATTGGGAGACTATAGTTTTTGGACTTTTCTTGTTGGTTTTTTGGACTTCTGTCTTGTCATTTTTCACTAGGTGTTTCATTCTTCTTGTATTTCATGTTTTCTTTCAACTGTATTTTAGTTAAATCATGTTTGATTGAAATTTTTTCAAGTTCAGTCCCTTTGAGATTTCTCAAGTTTTGCAACACTGAGTTTTTGTTGTCAATACTTCTAAATTTAAGAATCAGGGGTCTTTTTTTGTCATTTGACATTTGGCCAATCTTGAAAGATTTGTAATTAGTATCATTTAGTGGTAGTTTGAGAATTTCAAGTAGACTTACTGTTTGATTTGTTGTTTCAGAGTCAGTCTTTGTTTCTGGAAGTCCAAACACAATAAGGTTATTTTCCTTTTTTTTCTCAGAGTAATTTCTTCCAAAACATCCACATTTGCAGTTGGAGGTGCTTGAATTGATTCTTTTGGGGTGTCTTTCAGTTTTAAGATATCTTCTTTCAATTTCTTCATGTCGTCTTCCCATCTTTTTGTTGTGGTATTCAGTTTCTGTTTTATTTCTTCGTTTTCTGCTTCAACTGCTTCTATTCGGTTAGCAAAATCACGTTCAAGTTTTTCAAATTTCTCATCTAGAAGTTGTTTAATAGCATTTAGCGATAGTTTTCCTTCGATTTCGTTATTTTCTTTATTTCTTTCTGTGACGATCAATTCAATAAGTTGGTTTTTATTGAGTTTTTTAAGATCTTCTTCCATTTTCGATAATAAACCGAAGTATCAGAATGCCTAAATATTACGTATTTAGACAATGTATATGTATATATATATTTAATTTGAAAAGTAAGTCAAGGTCATGTTGTATGGCGCGAGAAGAAGGTAATATTGTTTTTGGGGTTTGAGGGAAAAAATAATGTATATTATAAAAGCGGGTGAGTAGGATATAATATGGCTTACTGAACGGCGAGTAATTCCATGTATGTAGAATGAATTTGCACAAAATGTACAGATTATAGTAGGTGAGTGAGTGAGGTAAGTGTGGACAGACAGCAATGAATAGTATTGTAGTATAGTATAGTGTAGTATAGTATAGTGTAGTATAGTATAGTGTAGTATAGTATAGTACAGTATAGTATAGTATTGTGGACAGACAGCAATGAATAGTATTGTATGACGAGTAGCGTAGTTAATTTAATCCAGGTTAGACAGGAGACCAGTAGTTGGTAGGATGAAACGCCAATAGGAGGTAGTGATGAAGTTAATAACACTGAAGTCGATAAGAAAATTCTATGTAGGCGTGTAGGAGTAATCAAAAAATGGGATGAAAATCACGAATAACTTTTTGTATTATATATATTCCGAAAAACTGGTAGTACAATGATATCCAGGACAGAATAAGCAATCAGATGATATAAAATTGTACTTGGGAGTTGATGAAAAAGTTAATTAAATTGACAAAATTGAGAAATATACGAGAGCGCGACGTTAGACAACCTTTCGCTACAACCTTCAATAATCAGTTCAATTATGTAGTCCATTCATAAATAAGAAGATTCAATTCATAAAGTTCATACAAACATACATATATACATATACATAGACAATAACAAATATGCGACTTTATATTTGCATATAACTCACTGTTACAATTATCAGTACAACCGTGCCTATACATGTTGTACATGTTTCTCATTCTAATCTAGTGTATTTTATAATAATGTTGAATAATATATAATTGGAGCTATTAGTACTTGTAGTAGAAAAAATGATCAAAAATATTCATGTACACAATAATAAATATGATAAGATATGTAGGACAAAAATTATTACAATGTGCAAAACTATTATTGTTTGTTAATATTGAATAAAAATTAAATAAGTAATACAGGTTTCCAAAATATCCACTATGTCAAATTCGTCAGCAACAACTGGCTGCTGATATCAGATAATAAGTGTATCAATTCTTTTTATACATATACGTAAAATAACTAAGCTGGTGAAACACATCCGATTCATTGATAGTGAAGCCATATTTTGTACGACGTGCTGTTGAGGACACTTTTTTCTCCCATGTGTATTTGGTGATCAGATTGTAATTCTTCTGATAACATCTGAGCAAGACACTGAGGAGCGTGAAATCCTTTTTAGAAAAGAGGGTCGAGTCCCGAGATACATTCGCCATTGAAATTAATTGCCTGAAATAAAAAGGGAAAACCCAGATTAATTATATTATACATATATGCTAACAAGTGTGACCATGGCACAGTGGTAAGATAGTGGACTCTCGTCACACGATCCGAGTTCGAGTGCAATTATATAGTCTGAAATTTGACTTCAGCAAGATGAAATAAAAGTTTCAAAACAAGGAAATCAAACCAAATTTTAGACTAATCAGACATGGGAAGTATAACTTTCAATGGGCTTCCCCTCCCCCCCTCTCCACGGACGAAGCATTAAGCGTATCGATATGATTGATTTTTTATCTCTATATTTTTATTATACACACAATGTTAACTCGTTTTGATGTCACGTCGATATTTTTATTTAAGGCCAACACCATACCTGCAACCATTAGTTTATAATGGATGTATACACTATATAAACTGAACCTATCTACCTATATCCCATATTGGTTTGTGTATTTCTTTGACTCTACTCGTGTTTAATTGCAGTTTCGAATCCCCCCTCAGCTTTTCGAATGTTTCTCATATCATTAATGAAGCAGAATTTATTCTATAAATGTATATACAGAAAAATTATTTATTTTTAGATTATAATATGAAAGAGTAGATTGAATTTTTGAAAAGGGCATGGTGTCGCATAGTGTGAGGGGGGGGCGGTGTCAATGATATGGTGTTACTAATTAGCATTAATGCTATGTAGATACTTTAATTACGGTTTCATCTGTCTAGCCCTGAATCTGTGAAAGAATGGACTCGAACACCCGCCCTTGACCATATAACATGATTGTAACATATGGACTATAATACGGTCTTATTATTATTGAATCATTAAATACAACGAAATTACAAAAAATGGATCTTACCTATAAACTGTAGGAACATCATATTTGTCAATTGCAGTATTGCACTTAGTATGTAGTTGGGATAGGATCCGACTGAGAGTTTTCTTCTGAAATTAAAATGTGTAAACTATTTAAAAATTACGATTATTACATATTATACATACATAATATGTAGGTACTACAGTTATTTCTGAAGGTCAAACTGATTCCGTTTGTATTAAAAAATATGTGATACTGAGATATTTATTAATTTATGAAATAATATCGATACAAGTTATACAATAATTCAGCTAATTAAATAAAAAAATCTTAATTTGAAAGTTTTATTAAAATTTAATTTTATAAATATAATAGCAAAATGTAATAATAATAAAAATAGACTTACCTTCAAAACAGTGACATTCGGAAGAATTTCAGAAACACCACATCTCATAGCAGACAAAGGGTATTACTTATAACTACATATCACGTGAAAATGGTCATATTGTTCATGTAGATACTACAATATAGTAGTATTAATAACGTGCAAATATGATCATGTATACTCATCAGCTGACCGCATTATCTCAACAGGTAGCTTATAGAGAAAGAGGGAAGGAAAATAACTATATGTATCTAACATTACATTGTACGTATGCATATATTGTATATTAGTCTTGCTATCTGACTAACTATCTGACAATTAACATTTGTATGGTCGATTCCAAGGAATCCTATATATACAAGTCAGGAAGAGACATTCTATTTTGCTTCATGCAATCGGAGGCCCACAATAATTGAGAATAAGAATAATATTGAGATCATCCGGAGAGAGATGCATGTATACATGCTTGAATTAAAAAATTAACTACAAAAAGATGAAGAAAGAGCAACAGTACCTAGTAAACAATATGCACATTAATTATCGATTGCTATTATTGCTATAATATAATATTGCGTTGTCTATCATATATATCTACATGAGCGATTATGAGCCGTAAGCCGCCAATTATAGCCTATGGGTAGATCTAGCTGGCGGCTTGCAGCTCGATAACCGCTCGTGAGCGACACCAGGCATTAAACAGCTAATGAAACATTACTTTTTTAAATAGATTTAAATTATAAAGAATACATTTTGGATGACATAATATTATTTTGAATGTGTTTTAGGTAATATTTATGAACATTCAATTTTTTTTCAACCTCTCGATAAACGCCTATAACCGCTCACTAACCGCTTACGCACTGCGTGCTTCGTTTTTACCGGGTAGTACATATTTTTTTTTCGTTTTTGTATTCAATGTTCAATGAGAATTTTAGGTTTTAATTTTACTAAAATAATAGAATGTCATGTACAAGACCTAAACGGTTTCAATTTAAAACAAAGTGATATGGATTTGACCCAGACAGTGAAGATAAAAGTGATGATAATCAGAATAGTGATGAAGATAGCGCCAGCGCAAACAGTAATAATGAAAATAATTAACCCTGTTGATAATGATATTGATATTGACAATAATGGTAATGCAAATATTCTAGATGGTTGGCATTTTGTTCAGATAAATAGGGACAGTGACACCCACGCTCATAATTTCAATTCCGATGCTGGATGGAATAATGCAAATTGAAATGAAATTTAAGACAATCAAAATTCTTACATAATCATTTATTTGTATCTATCTGTGAGTGGACAAATTTTCGAGCATTGATTTATCAAGCCGCTCATTTATTAAACTTCAACGAAGAATATACTTGGAATCAAACAACACCAAACGAATTACGAAAATTTATAGGATTGACTATTATATTTGATGGTCATAGTATATAAACCGACAATTCGTTCATATCCGTATAACATTGCGATATCCCGCGTTAACTCGGCGCTATTCCCAAATTGACGCAAGGGGATAACCCGGAGTAAGCGCATTTGTCAATTAACCTTATATCTCCCAATGTTCCCATTTGGGAACATCATTTTGAAAAATTATTAAAAATATACTAACTAAATTTTATTGTGAATTTTTGCGTTTTAATAATTCAATTAGTTATTAAAATATATTTTCATGTCAATTCCGATTCAATTGCATGTTGTTGGCTGAAAATATATTCATGTTAAGATGTAAGAATAGGTAAAAATATATTTATGAAAATACGTATCTAAGTAGTTTTATAAAGTACTATATTAATGAAAAATTAGTTGCAACCGATGTGTAACAAAAAAGCTATAGAGACAAACTTATCTGATGTTCCCAAATAGGAACACTGGGAACTGCATGACAAAACGTACCTATTTTTGCATACCTTTTTTAAAGTAGAGTGATAATGATTATATATTATTTAATCAAGCCATGGATTATTTTTTAGCGTGCCACGATGAGGATATCGTCGATATGAATTCTGGTGAGGGTGGCTTGTCCCCTGAGTTTTTGGATTATCCTCTGGAAGATTGTTAGCGATATTGAGAGGCCCATGGAAAGACGTTCGAAACGATAATGTTCTCCCAGCCATTGAAAATGAAGTGTGTGAAGAAGGGTCTAGTCGACTAGTTGCACGTAAAGTTGTACCTGGGTCGATATTGATGAAAGGAACCACTGTATGGAACAGAGGCAGGTGAAGACGTAGACAAGGAACAAGAAGCCTTGCAGATTGAGTCAACCAAGAAAATGCTACTTCGTAAGTGCATTTATCGGTGTTATCTCCATTGAGCAGATCATAGAGGACTTTGTGGAAGATATTGGGCACAGAGGATCAACTTGACGTATATAGAAAATATAAAAATATAACTCTTTCTTTGAAGACACGTTCTACTCTGCAAGAGAGAGGACATGGCTACCAGGCTAAAACGAGTTCTACTGAATAGCTGTGTGAGACAACTTGGTTGCTGTGTGAGACAACTTGGTAGCTGTGTGAGACAACTTGGTAGCTGTGTGAGACAACTTGGTAGCTGTGTGAGACAACTTGGTTGCTGTGTGAGACAACTTGGTTGCTGTGTGAGACAACTTGGTTGCTGTAGACACGTCTTGAATGTCTGTAGACACGTCTTGAATGTCCGATATGTCGAAGTCAATGAGGCTCGAGTTGGAGGAATCGGCTTTGCTTGAATCCTTGGACGTAGAATATGACGGTCAGACATCGTCATTTTCCTGAACGATGCAAAGCAAATCACCGGAATGTCATCGGGGAAGGCCCAAGCCACAACTTTTTGTCCAAGTCTGTTGAGTTGAGTGACATTTGATTAGAAGACAGCAGGTCATAAACCTCTGTCTGGGGTACAAGAGGAGGAGTCAGAGTAGTTCCAAAATCAATTAGAAATTGATAAATATCTCTCCTGACGTCAACTTTGTGATGCCGAGGGATTGTCCTGTTGTAGAGATATTTCTCCATTGCCAACTATCTACGAAGATACGATGGCAGGGCTTGACTGAGTACTAGCAGTATAGTATCCGCACTAAAGACCCTAGAAGCAAAGTATGCCCTGAGAGTATCACCTCGAAAGGAATTATTAGCGTTTGTGATATAAGAATAATACTACTATATATCATCCGGGAAAGATGGAGTTATCGAAGGCAGATTAATGTCAGTCAAATAGAATGGTGGAGGAGTACCTATCATCGGTTCTGTCAAAACCGGTGAGAGGGGGCATTTTGGGTTCCAAGACGGTCATGATGTCGTTGACTTGAAGTTGAGGGAGAAGCGATGAGGAAGCCCGAGAGACAGTTCCTAGATTAGTTAATGGATCCCAGAAGATTAGGAGGAGACACGGGACACCAGGAAGCATCCCCTAGGAGGTGGCGACTTCTGAAATAAGGGGCTGGAAACACTGATGATCTCCCTCGACTCAGTGCTGCCATTAGCCGATGCCTCACAGGGGACTTAGGATGAGGATGCACTCCACACATAGTTATAATTGAATATAAAAACTATAAACTTCATGTGTAAAAATTATATGATTTTTTTATATGTATTTTCTATATTGATAATTTCGGCAAATATTGTATCTAGTGTTCCCAATGTTCCCATTTGGGAACATATAATTTTTAATGAAATTATTTATTTAATTTCTCTCTACTTTGGCACCTATTTTGCAGTAGATATACAATTGTCCAACTATTTTTTTGATAGCGTGGGAGATAGAAGGTTAAAAAAATATTTAAAAATCAATTTGAAAAATTTAGATTTTGAAAAACTGGAAAAAAATTGTAAACTATTTTTAAAATATATGAAATTTTTAAAAACTTTTTAAAAAATGAAAATAATTTTAAATTGAATATCTTTCAAATAAAATTGAATAAATTTGATATCGTTCAAGCTACATTGGAAATATTGCAAATTGTTTATTCACTAGGAGTATGTAGGTATATGTACATACCTATTTATGCCTAATGGACCATCTATTATCTTGTTATTTGTACTAGCAAAAAACGATACATCTGGTAAATATTCATATCGTGTTCTATTATTATTAATAATTAGATCACGCTTCAATATCCTAGAGAAACAGTTTTCTAATATTTTTTTCTAATATCATAAAGTTGATTGATTTCAAATACACATACAAATTATATTGCATTATAATAAGACTGTAAGTATTCCAACATACATTTTCCTGGAGCTCTCCAACACAGCCTGTAAATATTGACGAGTTATCTTTTTTTCCACCCCATTCACCATCGGCTGCACTTCGCATAATGGGACTGGAATAAATAGATAGCACGAAATCTTTGAATTATTAACCCCCATGCATAGATAATTTAATTTTAAATTTTAAATTTTAATTTAATTTAAAATACGTAATACGTCTGTTTTTAATTATTTTTGTTATAGACCTTCCATAGATATTGATAATGATAAACTGTAATCAAATTATTCGTGAAATGTACCTCAGTTTATGGGTTTATTATTTTTAGAATAGACCTATTTTAAATATTACATTTATAAAATTATAGATTTATTGCTTATAATTTTATGGATATTTTTGGTTTTGAAATTCAAATTTAAATGTGTCAATTTTATCAAAATATGATTCAAGACTCATTATAAAGTGAAAAACTTGTCATTTAACCGATTTGCAACAGTTGTGGTCTATAAAACAGTAATTAATCTTTCAATCGGTCTTCACTCGGTTCATTTTGCATTTTGAGCAAACAATTATTTCAAGAATAGACCTCTTTACCGATAATTACTGTATATTATAATATGCATATTGTTATTGTTATTATTATATGAGTTTATAATGATACAACTTTAGGTATTTTTTTCTAAACATCACAGTTTTAGTCAATACGTTTTTGTTAATCACACGAATTAATTATATTTTGATAAAAATACTAAAATGCTTGAAAATGCAAGTTTACAGGGTAGGTGCATGGTACAAACAATAGAAAAAAGTTTGAGATATATTTTATTATAATTACTGAATACATGGTGATGATACAAATACTGCAAAATGCATGATCACACATATTTTGGCAGATATTTCCCCAAACAATATGTCATCCTACTACGTCCTTATACTAATGATGAATTTACATATGAGTTACATAATATGGTTTATTGAACCTCCCCCCCCCCCTAGGTCACTGAGGGTTATTGCTGGACTCTTTGGTGACAGGTTGGGGACCATTAATCTTGCATCAGGGTGTTTCATAAGTCACGCATCATAGAAAAAATTATATAGGTATTTACAATTTACAAGTAAATTAACATATGAAAGAAACATATATATCGATTTCTGTACTAGTTGTTTTTAACCCCACATGATTGGATGAAACTTATTTGGAATTTCCAAATCTATTTTCGCAAAATCCTATTAGGTATCACATATTTATATAATATTTTTATCCTTATTTTCATACCCGGCTGCTATAAAATTGACAAAAATTGAAGAGTTAATATTGTTTTACTTTGTGATTAATTCCTTACACCATGATAATTCTCCACATCATAAAACATTTTAAATATACATATGCTCTCATATGCTAATTATCTTGTAAATTGTAAATATATAATTTCTCCAATGATGCATGACTTATGAAACACCCTGTATAT
>JAYRCC010082205.1:0-11127 GCA_036026455.1 Americanaplana fernaldi | reverse complement strand
GTAAAGCTATCTGTTTTTCCATTCATATTCAACCAGTGATATTCATTATATGGAGTTGTGGAGAAACGTTTTAATATAGAAGAATTTGTTATGCTTTTTTGTATATCTAAAGCGCGTCCTGCTTTCGGTATTAAATAAAATGGAATCATTTTTTTAGAAAAAAAAATTGAGAAAACAAAATGATTTGATTTTGTGGGCTAAACATATATTTGTATAATACATAGGTAAAATAGGGGGTCAAAATGGGGTCTTTTGAAAATGATTTTGTTATGTAACAAAGGGGTCTTTTGAAAAATGATTTTTTAAATTTCAAAAAGGGAGTCTTTTGAAAAATATTTTTTTTGAAAAATGGCTGGAGAAAGGTTCGTAGCTTTGTATACTACTTAGATGCAGTTGGCTTTAAAAAAAATTATTGACAACTAAGTCTGGTAGTCGATTCGATTGGAGTGCGTAACTCTACACCGTGTCGGAAAGATACCAGGTTCAAACCTACCGTGTACTGATGAGAGGCAAATACCTCGAAACAAGTGGTTGTAGTTGTCAATAGACTGTTCACTTTTTTGTTCGATTAATAATATTAATAATAAGGCGGAAAATTAATTTAAAACGTTAGCATTACTATTTAGTGATGTATTAGTGGTAACACAATTATAAAAAATACATATTATAATTCATAAATTGTGCTAAACTAGATATGTACTCAAATAGTAAATACATGATAACAGTTTATGCACATATATGCACTGTCCGACTCTCACTATTTTGGATGTATTACAACCTCGTATTGTTGACCCAAGCTATTGATTACATAGTACAATTACAATGTCAGTTAATGTCAATACGTACTATGTGTATTTTTTTCAATTGTGAGTTTTTAACTCTAATTTTTTATTAATATGTATATACAACTATTGTAAAACCTCCTATGTGCGTCTTTTAATATATTGTCAGTAATATGTCATATGTGATGTTAATAGTATGTTACAATATTATATGGAATATTCATATAATTATAATATCAAATACTTTAAAATAAATATTGTTAATTATGAATTGAATACAACTGAAGGAGCTCATGTTAAGTTCACTCTATTATACATTTATATTATTTAGAAAGAGAATACTTTAGTTTCCATTGTACAAAAATGGATTCAAGAAAATCCCATAACAACGCTCAGTGTGACTAAGTCATCATCTTGATATTTATTTCATTGAGGATAACAATCATACATGTATACTACTGTGTACCTAAATAGCAGTTATAAGTGTCTAGAAATGTACTTCATAAAAGTCATATAGCAACTCAAAGTGTGGTTAAGTCTTCATATTAATATTAGTTTTATTGATAATAACAATACAAAAAACACTCATATTACTCAGTACCTAAATATTTTAAAACCAAAAAGCAATACTTTTTAAAAAGAATTTTATTCAGAGCGGACGGACATGTCAAGCAGAGGAAAAAATGTTGGATTTAGCAAAAAGGTAATTTTATGTTGATATTTACACATTTTTATAAACATTATTTGTTAATAATAAATAGAAAAGTAAAACTCGTTTTCTTGAAAACCGTCATTTTACACATAGGAGGTATTGCTGATTCACCGACGATAATTATGTCTTTCTATTTTACTTTATAGATGCATTGACCTGCTATGTAAACCTGATTGAGTGATAAACGTTGATGTCTTTTTAACTGTCAAGTGAAGTTGACATTTAGAAGACAATAGAATGCTAAAATAACAGTAGTATATACCATTTGAAATGTCTGATTAAAACATCTAAACTCATTGGCTATTAGATCGTTTTTAAAAATGTTTGATATGATACAATAGGTCATATATATTTCGATCCATAAACGTCAATTGCTGTTTATAGGTATAATTTATCAACCCCAAAAAAGTGATACGTCATTTTTAATGTTTTATACATCTTATGTAAATGATTGAAAGTAGCAGGAGCAATTAAAAAATCTCCAGCATGAAAATTGTATGTAATTCGTTAGAATGAAAATCGTCATTTGTAGGATTTCGTTGTTCTAGTGTTCAGATAAAAGAAAACCTTTCATTTAAAATTATAATAGCTGTTGATATTTATGTATTCTGTAAAAACAAACTTTGGAATATTTATAAATAACAAAAAAAATATTTAGGAGAGCTACGCTATTTAAACACTGTTACAAAAATATATCTTACCGAAAGAAATATCGATAATATATGTTACTTTAAATAATAAACTGATCAATCTGGGGTTGCACGTGTTCTATGAAAAGTGTCTTCTATAATATATACTATTTTTAATATACATAAAGATATGCGTTATTCACAGTTATATTCATCTCACCATTTAATGTCAACTTAGAATTACTCTTCTAAAATATAAGTTTTCTCATTATTTTAATAACTTTACATAATACATCTTATATAATATGATCAACTTTTGATATCCAAGTAGATTATAATTAAAAGTTATATGAAACATTATTCATAGAGTTCCATAATTATATTGTACTCATAATGTTATATTTAATTTAACTTTTCATTAGTTTGGTTGGACTTCTCTTCACGTGGCTTCTCGAAATGGTCATCAAAATATTGCTTTGCAATTGCTCAATTATCGTGCTGATGTTAATGTGGTAACCAAGGTAATATAATATAATGACAATATTTGAGTATACAATGTTGTATGATACATTTATAATTTAGACTATACCTGATTAACAATTATATAAACGAACACAATATTATGTACAAACTGTAATAATTGTCATACGCATAACACTATTAAACGTTATTTTTAACTGTGATCCACTATATTCCTGAATTGCAATCCACTCAAATAAATTAACTTTACTGCCATTGTATGGCTGAACTTCTAAAAACTAAAAATAATATTCTGTTCAACATTAATAAATAGATAACTTCAAAAAAATGAAATTGACCTAAGACCAGTTAGGCTGTATATAGTTTATGCAAGTTTATAATATATTAGATGACGTACTATGTTGTATCACAAGAGTTAAATTTAACGCACATTTATTAATATTGTAAATTAATCCCTTTACGATTATTTTTTCCATTATTTTAGGATGAGACTTTACCTGTCAATTACGACAGCATTCTCGTCAAGCATTAAGTGTGTTTTAAGTCGGGCATGACACTTTCAAGGAGGCCAAGGCGGAAGTCGATATCTGGTTATTGTAACTAGAGTTTATCGTCGTACCACTGTGCTATGATCGCACTTGTATTAAAAATAAAAGGGAACTTGTTACGACTGTCTTTCATATCAACGTCTATGAGTGTAGTTACGACTGTCAGATATCTACCTTGTTTTTTTGATATACAAGTATTAAAAGTCTGTAAGTCTGTAGTTAAAAGGGATATTAAGGGTACATATCTCCAATAAACTTTTTATTTTATTTTACTGCATTATTCATTTTTTTTCCATTAATAGTCCAAATCAATGAAGGATAAATCGAAAATATATTTTTTAAATAATTTATGCCGCCATTTTTTTAACAAATAGAACAAAATATATATACGTAAAATGAATAAATTAAAAAATGCATCTAGTTTCACAATTCTTACTGAAATAGCTTCATTTTTTGTAGTTATGTTACTTACAAGAGTATCCATAAAAGTATGCTTGGAATAGTCATAAAAATCAAAATTTAACAACTTTTGTGGGAAAATGAATAAATAAATTAATTTTAAATAAAAATTAATCAATATATCACAAAACTGATGTATACTTTTGTTCTCCCAACTATGCAGAATATTTACTATTGTATATTTTCATTAAAGCATATAAATGGCAGGTCACATAAAAGTTCAAAAACATTAAAATTTACAAATTTTATAAACAGTGATAGTAAATAATAATAATATGATTAGTGATACACAAACTGTGCTACTCAATTTCAACTGAAGTTAATAAAAATCTATAAATTGGTATGTTTTTTTTAACTTTTATGTGACTTACAGTGTTTATTAGCCATTTATATGCTTTTATAAAAATAGTTAACAGTGAATATTCTGGAGCTACCTACTTTTAAAATTTCCAAGCAAATGCTTTCAAATTTGGTACACATAATCTGCATATATGGGAGAATAAAAGTATGCATCAGTTTTGCGATATATAATTTAATTTTCATTCAAAAATATTTTTTTGTACCACAATTGATAATTTTTTGAAATTAATGGTTTGAAAAGTTTATGACTATTCCAAGCATACTTTTATGGATACTCTTGTAAGTAACATAGCTACAATAAATGAAGCTATTTCAGTAAGAAAGATGAAACTAGGTGCATGTTTTTCAATTTATTGATTTTACGTTTATAATTTGTGTTCTATTTGTAAACAAATTGCGGCATAACATTTTTTTTATATTTTCAAATTCTCTTTCAATGATTTGGTCTATTAGTGAAAAAAAGATGAATAATGAAGTATAATAAAAATAAAAAGGTTTTTAAGGATATGTACCCTTAACTTTGTTGACTTCCAGTTGGTCGGTCAGTCAAAGAAACACATTTCAAAAATAATGCAAACAGGGTCAAAATAAGCAAATGACAACAACTAAAAATTAAGGTTTAAAAAATTAACAGTGGTATGGGATCGTTTATGGTTGCTGAACTTTTAAAAAATAAACATCAGTAAACATTTGAATGAAGTTTTTTGAATTACTATTCAAATTTACTTCAATCATTATAATTGTAATCGTGGTTATGTGTATGAATGTAATTTTATTTATTATTTTTTATCACGATAAAAGTTTTAATATAAAAAAAGCAAAAATATGTTTAATTCAAAGTTGTTATACACTAATCATGATAAAATATGACTTACTATCTAATATATCAATGCCAATTTATATTTATTTTAGACTGATGCGACTCCACTTCTTATTGCCTCATTCCATGGTCATCAAGATGTTGTATTGCTTCTGATAACACATGAATCTGATGTTAATGTGGAAACTAAAGTAAGTGAATAGAACAAATATGTATGTGCCTTTGCGATGTTAATACGTTCGTTAACAAATGACATATTGTTTGCTGTTCTAGTCCTTAGTTTAACTTGCGTATATATAGAATCGTAATTACACCTTGCATAGAAAATACATAAGAGAGTATTTTATGGTTGAACAACAAGTCACTTTTTCGTTAAATGACTGAACCTGCATTCACCATATAATCAACATTAACATTAAATAACATCCACTTAAATTTATGAATGAGCCCTTAGTGCTGGCAAACCTAAATGCCTGCTGTTCCAAATCCATTTTTTTAAAATCCAAATCAATTTGTAAAATTATTTTTTTTTAAATTTAAACCAAACTTTGAAATTTAAATTTCAAATTTCAAATTTCAAAAGTGATGGCAATTTATGGAATAGAAAATGAATTACCGAAATAAACATAGATAACTGCGAAGTATGGTACAAATCAGTTATACTATACATGACTATGGTGCATGGAGATTTCCACACTTTCAAAACCACTCGTATTGTGCATAGATCATTCACTAAAGCTCGTGTTCTATGCACAACACTTGTGGTTTTGGAAGTGTGAAAATATTTCCCCATACACCATAGTCATCTATAGTATAACTAATACAAAAAATAATTTTCGGTGTGTATTGAATCTCTCTAAGTAAATGAAAAAATTAACTTTCGATGTGCATCGAAATGCTAAATAAATTAAAAATTAACTTTTGTATGTATCGGCCTTTAGCTTTTAATTAATTGTATTTGATTTCATGTTATACAACCATAGATACACTTGTGTTTTTCAAACTTCAAATATTAACAATGTTGGGGACTGCGTCACTATTATTATGTCCATAATATATACTTAGAGATACGAGGAATTGATATTATGTTAAACACACTAATATACTATTGGTATGTTTTAATGAGCAGTTGAGACAGTTGGGGCATAACAACTTTCACATAAAGAAATGAAATTTCTTAAATGCCCCAAATAGGGCAACATTTGGTTAGCTCAATCCAAAAAAGAACTGAACTATAAATATAATAGTTAGCTAAATATATTTATATACACGAAGATAGAAATTATCAATATCTTAACAATAATTCCGATTAATACTTACATATATGTTTAAAAACAGCTAACGCATTAATTGATATACATATTGAATTTCAAATAAAAATCTATTTATAGCTGTACTATGAAATTATATTCTCAGAATTATTGTTCAGATATAAACATAACATAAACTAGTAATTATATTAGTTGTTCTTTGGTTTGAGATCAATATATTAATGCATGCGTTAGCTATTTCTAAACATATATGTAAGTTATAATCGGAATTATTGTTAAGATATTGATAATTAATGTCTTCGTGAATATAAATATATTTAACTAACTATTATATTTATATATCAGTTTTTTTAGATTGAGCTTACCAACTTGTTGCCCTATTTTGGGCTCAAAAGGGAGGAGCTATTGTCATCATGAATAAATTTGACTATATTCATGTAATTCAACGTCAAATTAATGATAATAAAGTTTACATTTTTTTTGATAATTACCCTACTAAATATTTTGAAAATTAAGTTAATAAATGTCTTTTGGATATGAAAAATGTATTTCCGAAGACTAATTACGTACTTAAATCCTAATAATTGTCATATTCTAGAATTTTATATATTACCAAAAATCTATAAAACTATTAATAATTCGACAACCAATTTTGTATTGACAATATATATTTTTTCTGTGATTTATTTTTATCCAGTTTTTTCATAAAATATGCAACCGATTTGCTTCACACAATTTGTAGTGTCAAATTTCGACTTTTTTTTATCTATTTTGAGTCACTCTGGATGTGAATTTATTGTTTACTGTTATATATCAATCATTTATATATCTGTAATTGTAAATATGGAATTCAAGAATAATATTTCGTATGTATTTATTTCAATAATATAAGCTATATTTTCTCGTTTAAACTAATATACTGATGAAGAAATATAATTTATTTCAAAAGGCAATATATATGTATATAGTCATTGTCTGTATTATATGTAGTAAGCTTAAGAAAAATAACACTTAACGACTAAGCTAGTTAGCTGAATATGTTGGAGCGCACTTCTCTACACCGTAATAGTTGGATACTTAGTTCAAACCTACTTACGTTGTACTGATGAGAGGCAAATACCTCGAAATTAGTATACAAGTGGTTGTGGTTGTTAACAGATTGTTAATCACGTGTGATTACATTATATACACACGCAAAGCAATCTGGATATATATTTTTTGTATACATACATGAAGGAACAATAACATTACCATTTCAAAATTCACTATTCATTTATAATTATACTTATTTTATGGAATTAAATTTAAAAAAATATTATTTCTGTAATTTACAAGGTCAGCAATTTTAATACTCTCTGAGTTATTTGCTGACCCATTTTTATGATTTTTTAAAATAAAAATTAAACTTTCTTATTATTATATATGTTACATAAAATAACGCAATAGTTTTTTCAATTTAAGTAGTTTATTTAGATTATTATTTTAGTTCGAAACCATTTGTATTGATTCTGAATAGTTTTGATATCGATGATTATTAAGATAAAAAAGGCTACAAATACGTGGGGTTATAATCAACGCATAATATTTCCTATATATCCAATTAAATATGTTGTTATTGTGTTGCACATAATTTTCAAAATTGAAATTACTAAAATATATATAATATTATATACAATTAGTCTTATTCCATCATTTTTAATATATTTATTTCGATTTACGTGCGAATTAGAATGACAAATTCACTCCTCTTTACGTTGCATCAATGCAAGGACATCAAGAAGTTGTATTGAAACTACTGGAACACGGAGCTCATGTTAATGTGGCAACTAAGGTCAGTGTGTAGAGTCAGGAATTATTGATTTAGCTTCAATCTACTTTCATAGCTGGAATTCAATCCACTTTTATGACTAAACTTCAATAGACCACTATGCCTCTATGCTTCAATTTTGATACACTGATTTAACTGAAGTAACATTTATTTATCTTTAGAGGCTTATATGAATTAAAATGTACAACCAATAGTCTTAACTAAAATTGGTGTTTTTTTAAATGTACTTGGTGCCTTAAGTGTTAATCCATTTATATTACTAAACGTTGATCCTTTACTATAACTGTTCTTCCATTTGTGGAAACATAGAATATAACATTATATTATATAGTATACAAACAATAATGGTAACACTTTACTTTGAAGTATGTGTACTAGTAAATATGTATTCTGGACATACTTTACAATGCCAACTGAGTGCAATATAAACAACTTAGTTACTTAGTATATTATATCAAATTATCTAAATTCCACTGGAAACTACTTTAATTTAATTCACTTTTTGTTGACATTAAAATGTGAAATAGCTCAAGCTCAAAATGATTTTTTTCATTTTAATGTAGGTGTTTTCTGAACAACGCCATATATTCAATGTACGTGAAGTGTCTATTAATGCTCAATTTTTATTCTAGTTATTCCAAATAATCATTTTCATTGATATATACATTTCATAGCTGAAGTTATCCAAATTTGAATTATTAAATGTATTCGAAATTTAATTCTTATTAGATTATAGCATAACCAATATATATTTATGTCGATATCTTATTGTTTTAGCAATGTGAGACTCCTCTTTACGTTGCCTCAAAGAATAGCCACTACGAAGCGGTATCGCATTTGTTAGAATATGATGCTGATGTTACTGTGGCAATAAAGGTGAGTCAAAAGTTAAAATATGTTTACATCTATGAGGGATCTGAAAACAATTTATACTGCGGAACTTTTCTTTTACTATTTCTATGACTTAAATTTAATCATCATTTATACAACTAAACTTTCAGTTTCTATTGGTACGAATTAAAATTAAGTAATTTTATGACAAAACAACGGTTTCCCTAAATGCTTGTTTTAGAAAATTCGTATATTGTTCATCAATTCTATAAATACAATGTTTGATGAATATTACTGAATATATTATTTCGCTACAATCTGTTGTAGGATACTGAATATCTGACAATATCTAAAAATTGTCTAAAGTTGTACCTGATCTATTCATTCAATAAATGTAAAATACAAATCGTAAATATTTATGTTAAATGCCCAACACTCCACCAACGTGAACTTCAATATGTTTAAATTTTGCTCAGATATAGTCAAGTAAGCATGTACAGCTGCAGAATTAGTTTTTGTAGTAGCAGACCAAACTATATAAAAAAGCTAAGTAATATATTAAACAAGAAAAAGCGCGATTCTTAAATAACGGATATATCCCGAAACTTTCTTCCGACGAATTCTCTTAAAATATACAACGTAAAATGAACCAAACCAGACGGCAATTACATTTATACTAAGTACTCCTACACAAACACAATTAAAAACGACAATAAATAGCTGTACTTTGGAGAGCTAACCGTGTTTATAATAATCCCCAATTGTTTAAATCAACCTCCGAAAGAATGACTACCATTTCCACATTATCGTAGAATTTGCAAATCGAAAAAAAAAAATTATTAACAATTTCCTACCTCCGCGGGCCTTGCTAGTCGGTGCGGAACTTACGGGGACAGCTAGCGTTTTCAAAACGACTAAAACACATGTGGTTGTGAAAACTAAATTGTAGTAGTCCGGTTCATGTATATGGGACGGATTTTGCGTCTGGCAAAGGGGTAGCCTTCCCTCGTCGGTGGTCCAAAAACTAAACTAAAAGCTTCAAAATCCAGAAATAGCCCCGATCATGGAAAAAAAAACCATGCAAAACATACAAAACAAAAACACAAAAAAAATAACCGTGGGTCTATGGAATGTTCAGTCTTTTAGTGATCAAGTAATGGTGGATCTCGAACTAGCTATGTAAAAAGAGAAGTTGTCGGTTCTGTTGTTAACCAAAACTAATCTACTACTAAGGGAGTCTGTACATAACGTAAACAAGTACACCCTTTTTAGTTCGGGTAGCAAGAGTGGCACGAGGAAACATGGGGTGAGATTCTTAGTCGAACGCCACTTGTCTGAAGATGCTGTCTTCATTGGAGTAAGTGAAAGAGTAGCATTGTTGGAGTTGCCCAAATTGGAATGTACCCTAATTGTGGAGTACGCGCCAACAGAAAGTAACTTCACGAAGTTCGAAGTAGAGTCGTTTTACGGGCAGTTAGAGAGCGCAAGGAAATTAGGAGTTGCCACAAAATAAAAAGTTTCATTAGGAGGCGACTTCAATTGTAGGTTAGGCCCGGATTACGACAGCACATAGAGGACAGTAGGTTCAATAATGTCCAGTGAAGAAAAGACTTCGGAAAATGGTGAGCGATTAAAAGAGTTCAGCTCAGATATGACTCTCAAGGCTCTAAATTCATTGTTTAGACACGATAGATAGTACAGATGTACTTGGGAACACCCAAGGACGCACAAAGGTGCTGTGCTGGACTTCTTTTCAGCAAAAAATAAGTTCAAAAGATAGTGACTGATGTTTGCATCAGTCTACAAGCGGACTGTGGAAGCTATCACCGTTTGATGCTCTGCAAGATGGTCGGGGATAGGAGGGTCTCAAGAGTAACACGCAAGTGTGAAACAGGTGCTGGCAATAGCCGGTACGATCTTGAGATTTTCAAGTATGCAGCCACGAAGATAGAGTATCAGACGAGGGTCGCTAAAGAGCTCGTTGAAATCGACCATGGGTGGACGGAAACTGGGATAGCGGTAAAGAGTGCTTTTGGAATATTTGGTTCCAAAACAAAAGAGAATGGTTCCTGGGTGGTACGAGGGGGTTAAAGAGAGGTTAAAACCTCTATTGCCCGCCAGGAAGGATAACAACAGAACGGACAGTAGTATACTAAATATACGCTACCAACTCACTTTTTAAATACTGTATTTTTGTTCATTTTTATAATTAAAATATCATCCTAAGTCGCTTTTTGGTAACTTATTATTCATGATAAATTTGTATATTTTTATCAGCATTTAGTATTCAGAGATAATTCTCTACATAACTTGATACTCTGTGAATATAAATTATTAATTATTAATACCAAATTAATTATTAAAAAATGAAATCTGAAATTTTAATTAAGAAAATTATTAACGCAAT
>JAYRCC010081094.1:0-11145 GCA_036026455.1 Americanaplana fernaldi | reverse complement strand
GATAGTCGGTTATTGAAGCGGATATGATATGTCTGTTTTAATGTCTTTGAACGCGAGAACACCATAAATTAAGGTGAATATAGCAATAATAGATATGCTTTGAGGGCTTTAATGGAAGAATTTTCCATTAAAGCCCGGTAAAATGTATTATTAAATTGATGCTTTCGATTTTTGACCTTTAAATTAGCGGGCTTTAATGTATTAAATGCCCGCAAATTAATATAGTATTTCAAATTCCATTAAAACCATTAAAATTCTTTCAAAGCATCATTTCAATAATCACAAAGATCAGACTCTCAACAGCTGTCCTGAACGCAGTTTGATAACACTTTAATATGCGGATATCAAAATATTCTAAACGTACCTACATAGTATACACTGTTATAAAAAAGATGTATACTAAAATGCTCCCGTTTAATACCAAAATTGACCATTTAAAGTTACCTAAATTTAATTTGTGGTATTCGGAAATCAATGTCATCCCTTTGATCAAATCTATTAATGTCATTGAAATAAATACTGGACGCTGTTTGCCACAGTTTTCATTCGTTTACTGGGTTTTATTCTATCCATGGTATCCTAGTATATTATAATATATATTGATGGTTTTATGATGTAAATATACGACAGATGGATGAGAGCTGAAAGAAATTGTATGTCTTAATTCAATTAAATTGGACATTTTATTTAAAATAAGTCTAATTTATCCCATATTATTTGGAAGTAATTTATCCCATATTATTTTCGAAAGATAAATCAATTTGAAATGCTACTTTAAAATTTACTTTTCAATTTTTCAAACATAAAATCAATATTCTGAAAGTTACTTTTCAATTTTATATTCAAGTTTTTAAAGACAATTGACCTTAATTTGAAATCTCTCAAATGAATTGGGAAACGATTCACTATGTAGAATAGAATCGAAATTTTTACGGCATATTTTTATGAATAAAATTAAACTGAAATATTGACATTAGAAAGTTAATGTATTTTCATTTATTTACCTCGCTCATTCTTTATGGATTTAAAAAGTAGCTCCAAACATGATTTTAGTAAATAAGTAAGTATGTGCCTACCTACACAAATGAAGTTATGAGCTACTGCTACTGTGTTGTCTTGACAACGTCTATCAGACCAATTGCACGATTTCCTCCTTTTTGTGGATCATAAATAAGATAGTTATTTAGTTATGTTGTTAATATTTATACTCTTATATATCAATTAATTATTGCGCTGTTGATAAATCACCACAGTTGGATCGGACACAATAACGTCTAAAAGGACAGACACTATTTTTTTTTCTAAATCGTGATTTCTATTTTGAAAGTAAAATATAACGTTGAAAACTGTTTCTATATCCATATTATAATATGTATTCTGTTTTCATATGTACATAATATATTTATAGAAGATGTTTATTTTGTCCAATATTATATAAGGCGAATCTCAATAACCCACATCAAATCTACATCAAAATAATAATATTTACCGTATAACATAAACATCGTTTCCATCATCGAGTAAAAAAGTGAAGCAGAGATTTAACTCCCATTCCCTATCTTACATGTACATATAGTTTACATTATGAACAAATGTACTTATAGATAGAAATCAAGTTTTTTTTTAAAAACTATTCAAAAAATAAGAAAACTCATAACAATTTTTGAGTGGGATTAAATATATTTTAAAAAATCAAGTTAAATTTAAATTATTCATTTTTTATTTTCAACTATTTTTAAAATATGTTTTGAATATTCTTGTAAAATATAGTTTAAAAATAATTTTGGTAAGAATAAAGCATAATATCCATAGACATATCATATCAAATATAATATCAAACTGCAGACAAGAAAATTGAGAGTTGAATCTTTATATTTATTTACTCTATGATATACAACATCGACTAGAGAATTCATAAAGAATTGTGTATGTCCATAATTTGTTGTTCATCTTGACTTAAATATATATATATAGACGTGCACTTTTATGATTGTTGATGTTTGACGAATCTACATATAGAGAATAAAATAAAATAAACATAGAGATTCCACTTTCTTGTATAAAATTTGATACTACGGCTACCATAGAGTAAGTAGAACATAGAGATGTCACTCTCCTTCTCTCTGTATACGGTTATTAATACTACTATTGATTCACCAAACGTCATTTTTTATATATTCACAAATTAATTTATAACGTATATATATATTAAAATGTATCAATAAATGTTTCACGTAAATAATACAACTAATATTGTAAGATTATAGCACAGTCCGCCTATCTCTGCGTTATAAAAATGGTACATTAAAATATTGATATATAGCTGTCGAAGAAATCATGGTTATCTCTATACTAGTAAAAACCATCGACGTAATCGTACAATAACTAAATATTGTCCTAGTACGCAATAACTAGAAATTTGCATTTTTCAATTATCTAACGAGTGAAACTAGTTTTATAATATAAAAATAAGAATTTATATTATTTATAGCCACTGCTTTCCATTACATATTTTCAATCATACATTATATACTTACATAATAACCGCGCTTTAGTCTTTTTATTTTTTATTCTCATATATTTCTACGCATATTCTGTAAATACCTTTCTTGGTGTAAAAACCTATAAAAGTATCTGAAGGCCTTCAGAAACCCTTATTATATTTTTTTATATTTTATATGCAATTGAAGTATTTTATAGCATTATTTTGTAAAAACTAATATGATCAATTTTAATTCTGCTCTTATTTTCCCCTTATACCATGATGGTCCCCTTGACCCTTTATCACATAGTTAATGTCTGACATATGACGACAAGTCTCTATACTGTGAGGGTTGGAAATGAATATTTTACATAAGCTTCTGTTTTGCAAGATTGAGATTGAACGGATTCTTTGAATTCTTAGTTAATTTTACTCGGCAGATCTACAAAGATCGTATATACATATATTAATGGTGATTATCTTCCCTCATTATAGGTTAAATAAGATTTTACATTTTGTCACTTGACACTATTTTTATTAGGTAAAACATTAATTATGTACATTATAGGTACACTTTATGTAATAATAAATCTTTTTTTTGTTTTACAATTTTACTTGAATGAATGGACATTAATTATAATGTATTATTCTATGTCTAAAAGAAGCATTTTGTATTATTACGAATTAATCAAATAAAAAATATCAACAGTCACGATGAAAAATCTACCCGTTTGACTTACAAAAAATAAATCGTTTTTACAACTCGACTATTAGATAATAATAATTCCTATTTTTTTAAATAAAATTTAATTTTAACTAAGATTATGTATTGTTTAGAAACCTAACTTTTCATTTAACTTTGATCTTAAAATAAATGTTGAAAAACTTTTGAGTTATTGCACTGTCAAAATTAGTCCCTTTTTATTGTTTGTAGATAATCATCTTACTTTTTAACTTCCTGCTGGCAATACAAAAAGTTTTAAAGATTAGTTTGCTATCTTAGTAAAACAACGACACATGCAATCAGACTAGACCAGAATAGACTAGACATATTTTGCTAATATGACTTTATTCAATCATTTAAATCCATTTTACGTCTATCTATTATAGTCTTACAAATATGAATATGAAATTGTAGGTAGGTATATGTAATAAATAAATTACCAATTGTTTTCTTGCATTCATTCCTATTTCACATAGAACGCAAATAAAAAATCTGTTTTTGATTTTGGAGACAAAAAAATACAAAACTAATTATTATTACCCTGAGAGTGATAGGAATAAAAAACACAATTTATCAGCTACAGTTGATTAGATTGACACCTATATATTATAATAGTCGTGTATTGTTAATACACTACATTGAAAGTATAATTTATTTTTTGTAAAATGATAAGAAAATTATTCTAATTAACATCTACAAACTATAATTTTTTAAATATGTATACATTATACTGCGGGCGGTGCAATGTACAATATTTTATTTAAATAAATAATGCGTAAGACTACAAAATATAAGTGATTATTATAGATAAAAGTCTAAATAGTCTATTTAATATGTCATCATAAAAATAAAAGTTTGATAGACTATATAATATAGTATATAATGGGTAAACTCGAAATAAATTAACATTTTATTGAAATATATTAAACAGTACCTTACAATATAAAAATATTCGTCACAAGCAGCTAAACATACTACTTTATTTTTTTCAAAATAAAAATATTAAGCGTTGCAAAGTGTTGGTCAAATTAATTATATCTTTAAATGGATGTAATATCAGTTGTATTAATAAGATGTTTTCAAAAAGTAAGCTAAATATAAATATAGTTAAACATAGAATAATCGTTAGTTATAATATAATATATTAGGCGTCGGTCAAATTACATTTTATTTTTAAACTGAGTCAATATAAAATACTGCATATAATTTATTGAAATATATTAATTAATAAACTCTATTATGACATATTAATTAGTAATTTAATATTAGTTTACTTATTTATTTGTATTAATTTAGGGCGTCGATCGAAGGACACAAATAGCATAGGTCAAAGGACAGCTAATTTTGAAGACATCGTATAAATTTAAAAACTGACCATTTTTTTGTGTTTTTTAAACTTAATATAATACTAAATTATTAAAATTAATATAATACATACAATATTCAAATAATAAATTTAATTATTGTAGATTCATATTAATATCTGTAGATAAATATGTATATAAAAATATATCACATTTAAATGACACATTAATTAATCTATTTTACTAGTTTTGGAAATATAAATAACATGCTTGTATTATAACTGTCAACATTTTTGTTATTGTTTTATATATTATATACCTTATTAGCATATCTAAGTTTCAAAATATAAGATATTTGATTAATATAAAAAAATATAAGATTGTAAAAACCCACTTCTACGTGTCTTAACCCTTC
Organism: Americanaplana fernaldi; assembly: GCA_036026455.1. Taxonomy (NCBI): domain Eukaryota; kingdom Metazoa; phylum Platyhelminthes; order Proseriata; family Otoplanidae; genus Americanaplana; species Americanaplana fernaldi. Next base: position 6,220 of record JAYRCC010081094.1, on the reverse strand, counting down.
GAAGATAATGGGGAGGTTACCTTATTTTTTTGCATAATGGCTCAACTAAATGTTATAAAATTTGGCTCCACCAATCAATCTTTTGATTTTTTTGATCTGTTCATTTCCTTTGTCGCGTGATCCCTTGACAATTTCCCGTTGAATTTTTTTTCAAAAATTCATTTTTAAAGAATTCATTTTTTCCAATTAGTCTTTTGAGTAATGATGTTCATGATTCATTATAAACATATATATCATAATAAATAAATACCCTATGGAAAAAATAATTGATTATTATCTTTGGACCAGCCGTAACAGCCAATGACAATTCGAAAAAAAAAATTTGCGATAAAAAAATTGATGAAACCGAATCAACCGAAATTGTACAGAAAGTTGCCAAATTGCATTCTAAATACTTTCTGGAAGTTTGGATCAAAAATATTTTTTTTAGAAAAAAGTTATGACATTTTTAGTAAATTTTATGCTCCTCTATCTTATATTATATATAATTATTTAGGAGTTCCTTTATAAAGTAGTCAAATATTATCCACATGATTATTTGGGAACTAAATAATTCTAAAATATACAAATTTTGAATATTAGACATTTATAACTATGTGATCCGGATCACCTTATTTTATGATCCACATTACTAGTTAAAATATCTATGGATCACTTTTTAAATATTTTTGATGAATAAATACCAGGAAAAATGATGAAAATATGCACTATCCAAAAAATCAAGTCAATAAATATTGTTTTATATTATTTATACATGAAATCAAATTTTTGTTTTTCCTATCCTTTACTATAGTAAATTTTGATCTTAAGATCAAGATCACTTGATCACCAATGATCGAATCAATTTAATTTTCAGGATCTGTCAATAAAATTTTTCCAAAAACATTTTCTGAAAATGTCCGCCCAATCGAGCAATATAAAGTAGGTTGCATTATCTACGACGTAGCTTACGTACCTTACCGTATAGGGGTCTGTCAGGCCTCGTAATACTTTTATTTCTACATTTCTACATCATTTTGACTATATTAGCCATATAAGTAACCAAGAAATATATATAATATATATTTATTTTATAAGTAACAAACAAATATAATATGAAAATTACATTATGCCTATTATAAGCACAAACAGAAAATATGTCATACAAAAATAGCCATACAATCAGTCTGCAATCACAATAAAGTTCACTTATTCTGATGTCCACTGCATATGTATCACATTGTTTCTTCTTCTTCTTCTTCTTCTGGAGAGGTTGACTCCAGCCTCAGGAATCTCACTATATGGGTCAAGATGTGAATATGTGGCGTCGGATGTGTTCAAGGGGTGGGCACTCAAACAGAAGATGATCCGTGTCCTCAGGGCGGGAACTGCCTGTAGAAAGAGCGAAAAGCTTTGAGAAGTGGGCTCTGATGACAGTTTTGGCACTGGTGAGTTGGGTGAAGGTGTAGGAATGGTCATCTCCAATCCCTTCTTTGGCTTTGGCGTTGGCCAGGTCGTGTTGGGGAATGCTACAGTAACTGGGGATCCATTAAAGAACAATCAGAGTAGCATCTCACGAAATGAGAAGAGCCCAGATTTAATGCCCCATTTCTGACTTTTGGGAATGGGGTCCTTTAAAAAGTCAGGATATGGCTTCACGTCTATATTGGAGAAGATATAAGGATAGAGGAATTGAGGAAGTTTGATTCCAGGTCAGTTGAAATAGAAGCTGGAGCAAATAATGCCGGCTGCGGTGTGTCTCGATCACATTGTCGTCTCACTTGACTATGTTCGCCACTTACTGCGCGGAAACATGTGTCGCAAGCCTGCTTACTTTTGCGTTTTTCTTTGTGGTGGACACATGATTTCAGCTAATATTTATTGACTTATCCCAGGAATTTATTCTACTCGTGTCACTCTAAATATAGTAACAACGTCATTTATATTTATATTTATTCTGAAACTGATTTCAGCTATAATATCTATTGACTTATATTTTTTCTTCGAACAAGACCCCCATACGGTCCAACAAATATACGGTAAGGTACGTGTTATGATATCTTCATGTCTCACCGGATGATTGCTAACAAGTAATATGATACAAACAAACTGTAATGACTTTTTTTATTCACTTTTTGTATATATATGTATAGTATTAATATTAGTTTGACCAATATTTATTATTATACTATAATAATTTATTGATAACCAACAGTTTGCTGTTGTCAAATAAAGGTATCAAATTTCAAATTTAATGATTTCTACTTTTAATGTTGATTGTCAATGACGTATTTTATATGCTCATCTTAAATTAATCTACCCACGCCTTTTAACATTGTATAATATTAGTATTATTTTGAAAATATTTTATTGTTGGTATTTAATATCATTTAAAAATCCCCCTATTAAATAAAATCATCAGTGAGTATTTTGTAAAGCCTCTTGCTGCTTTAACCCTTCGAGGACAATGCCATAGAGATAATGCTTTTAATCTTCTAACTACCAGAAAAATAATTGCGTTAACTACCAATTGAGGTCGCTAGCAGTGACACCCAACAATATATTTTTATAATAACTATGTTTTGTTTTTAATTGTATTTTTTTTAGTTTTTGCTTATAAGAACATTCTAAGATTTTATTCAATGCATCTAATGGTTTACAATTTGAACAGAATTTTTGAAACATTACATGGTTTTGTATTTATCTAAATGTACATAAATTATTTACCTTTGAACCATTGAAAAATAAAGTTTATAACGTTTTGGACTTTGGTATCGTTTTTTTGAGACACCCTGTATATATTATACTATGTATCTAAAAACCTAGCTCCATCTATGTCCAATGAGAGAGCGATAACAATATTGCTCACCGCTGCGGTTATATGTATGTACCTGGGCTAGGCAAATTAATATTTCTCATTCTGTAGAAATATAGTCGATCCATATTATAATATACATAGTCACCAACATCTCACCTACATATTATGTGAAGTTCGCAACCTATAATATGTATACCACGATTTATATATAGGTTATATGTATATAGATATATGGCATAGATATCGGATTATACTTATAAATTAATTCGATCTCTATAGTATATGGTCATTCATTCTATATGTATAATTATATTAGACAATTTCAAATACAATAGCATGTTTTAAAATTTGATGTTGCATTCACGTTTGATAAGTTAACTTAAGGATAACTATAGTTTCATTCAAGTCTGATAACTAAAGGATAACTATAGTGTCACTTAAGTCTAGTAACGTAAGTTTAACTAAAGGAAAACTATAGTGTTATTGGAAACTATAGTTGAACTTAAGTTTTATAATGCAACACAAGAGTCCGTAAGAATAACTTAAGTTATTTTTTATAAGGGTAGTGTTTCACAAACGGCGAGTTTACCTGTGGAGTTAAATGATATTCCTGAGGACAATTCGGTTGATTCGCTTCTCGTTTTATATAAGAAAGAAAGAAATCTACAAGGAAATGCTATCCTTATCAAATTTCATTGTGAGAGAATTTTATCTACTCTTCTGTAACTAAAATTTCGAAAAGTTGCGAATTTAAAAAGACAATTTATCAGAGAAGGATATGCTATATTCAATTTCTTCTATTTATTTAGCAACAAAGTTTTTTAAATCGGTTACTGAGTATCCAAAATTAATGAAAATCAAACTCTCAATTTCTGATCTCAAACACATTTTAAATATGTTTATTCTATCTGTGATGGTTCCCCACACAATTTTGGAAGTCAACATTTTAAAGAACTTTTTTAGACTATCTGTGACTACAATCAACAATTTTGGAATTACTATTATATTATATTATTATATTATATTGTATTATAAATAGTTTCTTTCCAAAAAAGTATTCAATAAGCTCAAAAAACGTTGTCCGTGTTGTATAAATAATTAGTGTAGGATGAATAGATTTCGAGATATTATTAACTTAAAAACAGTTTTGCCAGAGTGGTATCAACCGGATTCGGAATCAACACAATTTTCTGTCTGATATAAAGAAAGTATAAAAAAACGTTGGTGGACCCCAAAACCACTTTTCAGTTCACCTGCCAGACTAATATCGCATTTTATTAAATCATAGAAAGATCCAAGATATTGGTTAATATATTTCTAAAGACAGCTTTAAAATTTTATCAACTTTTCAAATGAATTTTAAAAAAAATCAGAAAACCGCTGATTACCTTAACAATGAGGTTACGAAGAAAACGCGACTTTTGGCGAAAGCTGAGGAATTGAAAAAAATCAAATGATGAGTCGTAAACCGACAAATTTGGCAAACCAAAGCGCGCATATCTGAACAATGAAATGGCCACATATAAGGCATCAATCAGGCAATGCGAAGAAAAAGTTCGAATTAAAAAAAAAGAGGACGAAATAAAAATCAACAATTGGACAATTAGACTCAACAACACTTCATAGAGCAATTGCTTCAATCTACAGCGGACTTCTAATGCCATGAATGACAATAAATAATAATGGAACGTATGCAGAATCTGAACAAAGAGCTGACGATTAAGTGAACAAACATTCCTTAAGCATCAAATTCGGTACAGCGATCAAAATAGGATTATTGGATATCATTTATTGTACACATTTGTGTTTAAATAAATAAGAATAACTAAGATGTACTATAAGATGTACCACCATAAGATCTACCATGAGATGTAATCCTTCACCTCCTCCTCCAGTGCCATCGAACCAAACGCCAACGGCTTGCCTTCCTCGGCCCCTCCCCTGCAAAGCAACGTGGTTGGCGTCTTTGAGTTCCTGTGGGAGATTGGGGCGCTGACGCGCCCACCTGACCCTCAACAGACCGGCTAATCCATCCAACCAACCATGAGATGTACCATAAAAAGCTTCAAATTCAGATCAGACATCATAATAATTAGTTGTTTTCATGAGAATGATTATTTTCCTGAAATTGGAAAAGTAATACTTTCTATTCGAGATCGAGTTTAATAATAGATTTCTGAGAATAGAAATGTGCTTTTCCAATAAACGAATGTAATTTTCTTTATGCATTTCCATGTATTTCTTAATTTCAACGTTTGAATATTTCTTAATATCAAAGTTTGAAATTCATTTTTATGCAAAGATAGTTTCTCAACCTTGCTAAAATTAACATGGAGTCAACGATTGAGAAAAATGTGCAGATATGAGAAAGTGATACTCTCTCAGCCTCTGCATGCTGGCATACAATAACGTTTGACAACGCTTGACAATGAAATGACAAAGAAGGAGGACGAAATAAAGAATCAACATTTGGACAATTAGTGTCAACAACACTTCTTGGAGCAACTGCTTCAATCTACAGCGGACTTCTAATGCCATGAATGACAAAAAATAATAATGCAGAACGTACGCAGAATCCCTGAATAGTCATTTTCCTCATTATTTTGGGGTTTGAATTTACCTGTCTTGCGACAGGATTTCATTGGAGCGGTAAGTGCGTTTTATAAAGCTTAAACATTTTACTACAATGGTGAAGTCTCGCACACGCCCTAAAAAGTAATTCATTAAGTTAATAAAAATACCCCTCGTACCAACTATCCTTTAATAAGGATAAACCCATTGCCCCTTATTGTATGCTATTTCCAGGCCCACATAATTTTTTGAATTGTCTTTTGATAATGAAGTATTATAATTGATTTATTTACAACACGTGCATGGGGACATCAATTTGTGTGCCGATGAATCCATGATATCTTATTATGCTGTATAGACAATGAGACATACAACACAATTGGGCTAATAAATTTGGTTATCTCATACAATATGAACCTTATCACAGCAAAGGCTCTACCATTCTGTACTCCAACAGCTTGAAAGTCAACTGATTTAATAAAATAATGTTCATAAATCAAAGCACATATTAATATATTTGAATGCATTAAAACCGAGCGTGTAACACCTTTTAATTGTTTGAATTTTAAAGCAAGACTACTTCTTTATGTTATAATTTTAAGAGCCTAGAAAAGATAATTATGATTTAATAATATATATATCGGATTTCACAAGAGGTGGCATATACGAATGTATCCATTATAAAAAATATTCGTAGAAGATGTGGACAGGACAACCAATGAAGTCAAATCATTTCATCATAAATTGAATAGTACCATATTAGACCGGCAGACGTGAGGTCCTAGCCTACTTATAGGGGTCCCAAGGCAGACCTATGTTATCTTGTAGATAATGGTGGGAGCATTCAGGAAA
>JAYRCC010079983.1:0-11157 GCA_036026455.1 Americanaplana fernaldi | reverse complement strand
AATAATCCCATGTTTGTGTATCCTAACGCTGCAACACTCTATAAATGTGGGCTTGTTTGTTAGAATTAAAGTTTCATGCTGAATAGTGTTTTTGATAAATATGCATACTCCTCCTCCAGTTCTTAAATGTCTGTCGTTGCGTAGCACAGATTAATTGGTGATTGATATATATCAATTATGTTATTGTGGAGCCAGGTTTCTGTAATTGTTGCTATATCAATATAAAAAGTTTTAATCACAGCATGAGTTTCATCAATTTTATTAAGTATAGATCTAACATTGGTGCATAGTATCGTAGGCAGATTACTTTCACGTTTGGTTAAAGAGTGGCTAATAGTAGTTATTGGAATAGTACTGTAGTTTAGAATACTTAATTTATGTAATTTGAATAAAAATTTGTATAATTTTTTGTGTTTTATTTCCTACTTTTCTTTTAGTTAGTTACTTTCTTTACTATATTATACCAGAGAGTAAAGAAACAACAGATATTTGACTCTCGCTCTCTACCTATCATTTACATTCAAAATTATAGTTTTTACTAGTAGTAGAAATTCAAATTAATGAAACAGATAAACAAATAACTAAAATAATGATGACAAATATTTTTGAGACACTATGCATGATCAATCAAATTTTTAGAAATAATTAATTATATTTATCACAAAAAAATAAGTCAACTTATTTTTTTTATATAAAAGTTTCGTATATAATATTTATTCCATACATAAAAAAACTAAAAATCCTTTGTACCCATACAGTAGTATATCACTGTAGCTGAAAGGAGTTGAGAGTCGAATCTCTAAGTACCTTAATACTCTATGAGGCTCTATCTTAGTCGGTGTTCTTAGATCATCATTAAATCCTCGTAGAATTAATAACACCTATTATGCAATCTCAATACCGTACATAGGTAGTGAAATGAGTAATATATTGTTGTGCAGACTAAATAGGTACAAGAAATTGCTCACCTTAGGATCGAAATTGACAGAACAGAGATCTTGATCATTACGAGATGACAATGGTTGATCCAAATTGAATGAGCATGCTTCATCCACCCCCGAGATCCAGTCATGGTACACTTCCTCATCGTGTCTTTAATGAGATAATATATTATGGGTGTACAAATTATTGTTATATACAAATATACTTACACAGAATAAATTATTACAAGGGAATTAGTTGGCCATCTAATAATAATAAGTGAGAATAAAGCGGTACAATTTATAGAGATTACATACATCATACATACATACCTACCTTTTCACTCAAATCAGAAACATCAAATTTAAAGATAGACTATGAGATATCAATCCATAAAGATTGAAGACAAATATTTACATTTTATCTACATATAGATCTATTGCTGGAAATAATTGCTCTTGTTTCTAAATAATCGTAGACATTACCTATATTATTAATTTATATGCATAGTAAGTTCATCGAAGAAAATAATACATACGTCCTAGTTACCTATAATAGTTAATTATAACTTTGCCAACGAATAAGATTAATATAAATGTTAACGAAACATAAATATTTGTTCACATACTCGCTATTTTTAATCAGACCAATGAATGCTATGCAGACGTATTAAATTGATAAGTAGGCACCTATGTATAATTCGTTATACATACGACACCTGGGCGGCTATATATCTACTTCTCCATGATTATAATAATATCTTAATATTCCAAACACAATCATTTCAATCACGCAATACATCCACGCATATTACGTCATCATAGATATTATTCATATTAGCATGTCAAATAATTATTATGATTTCGAGGGATACCTACATTTTTGATAAATTCATTGAGTAAGTTATTACACCGGATATCATCCACTGATTTCAAAGACAGAGACCCATTTCAAAACACTTCTTTTCATTTCAGAGTATAGTCTCATAGCCAGATATCTATAGTTTTTTCTAATCGATGTTCAAAATATATACCACGGCATATTTTTGAAATTTAGTGAATCCCCCTTATGAGTACTAGCTAAATAAGTATATTTGCTCATTGAAATAAATATAATCCAGTTTGGAAATGTATAATATGTTTTTGATAATTCAGTTAATATGTATAATTTCACTGTATATAATAAGTATAATTTATATACAAAAAATATATAATTAGCAAAATATGCATACATTCATAATGAATTATTATAATATGTATCTATCTATTCATATTTAAATTAAGAGAAAATGTGTCAAAAACTTTTAAATAAATCGATATAAAATAGAAGCCATTGATATGACGTTGTTTAAATTCTCTCATCACACAAAAGCAACATGTTAGACTATTATGAATTCTTTCATATACACGCTGTTAATATTTTAGAAAACCATTGCTATATTCCAACCATCAATCATATTACATAGATCACTATCTGAACATAATTCATATTCTAGACCTATCTTCTTAATATAATCTATAATATAACTTACATTATGAATAAATAATAACTTGTAAAGTATATTATTTACAACAACTAAAAATTATAATAATATTATTTATATTTTAATGGGGTTACATGTAAAAGGTATAATATTGTACTGTATATCCGCAATTATACAGCGCAGTAATCGCATAAGGGTGGGAGAAAATAGCTGGGATAATTCAATCACTATACCTACCTCTATACACAAGGTTAATAAATATTTAAATGTACGATAACATCATGAATTGATTAATCAGCGATTAACTAAGGAAACGAGACGCATGCGCATAGGGAGCTAAGGAATCAATTAATATATAGTATGTATCACAATCCTCAATAAACTATACAATAAAAATAATAAAATACAATATAAATGTACGACACCACAGTAAATACATGTTATGTTTATCATATGAGTAATTATGATAATTTATGTTATAAATAAATCTATAGGTACGGCTGCTCATATTATAAAGTCCTATAATGAGGTGAGCATAAATATCACAATATTTACATGTTGAACAATATTCACAAATGAAATTTCGGTCTGTCGTTTTGACTTGAATGTACTCTAACTACTAACGATAAATAAATATATTGTCCCCAATAATTGACATCCGAGATATACATAGGTACATAGATATTTCAAATGAGCAAATTACAGACACACAGTCAAATTGATAAGAACAGAATATATCTATCAACCTATAGTCGCCAGAGTCACCAACGTATTGAATCAACTAAAGACAGCGTGACCTTCCATTTCTCAATGTCACCACGACTGCGGCATCTCACTTATTTCCTAGAAAGGTACAAAACACAATTTGCATCAGGGACCTGTGACTGATCCTCAGGCAAGTTTGACGCCTCTTACTTTGCACAGGAGTTCTCATTTATTGCATCGTCCAAAATTAAAACACTCAAATTTCTCAAAAACTAACTTAACTTTTTTTAGAGTCAGAGTTCATACTGACATGTTTTTTTTATTCTATTTTTATCCCGACAATTACACACATGGACAAAGCTAACATTACACACCATTTTTAAAGAAGACAATGAAAAAAAGGGATTTCTCGTTAAAAGTTTTACATTTTTGGCAGATTTTCATACTAATTTTATCCAGGGGCATAATAATTATGGGACTAGAATGCTCAAACAAAATCCATATAAAGTCTTTTATCACATTATTAGGAAGGAAGAAGGACGATAAACAAAATTAAATTATACATAATTATACTACATCAGTCTAATTGGAATTATAATAAAATATGACTCATAACAAATACATTATAAAGCAATTAAGTCATTATCGGAGATTGAATCAAAAGTGCACAATTTATAGAATTTAGATCGTCCAGAATTGAATGCAAACAAGGCCAGACTATAATAGACATACTACCTACCCTAATAACGCTATATTGAATTATATGGCTCAATATAAGCAGGTAAAATCAGGGCACAGTTATAATATTACGTATATATATTATAAATTAGATCTAAGTTGTAAACATAGTTTAACACTATAGGATACACTGTCCTTATATACCGGAACAAGACGGAAAAGTTCTAAAGTAAAAGTTCCCTTTATAGACAGTTTTGGTGACATTTATAAATATGAATATTAATGCATACATTATTATTATAGTAGTGTTAGGTATAATAGAAAGCAATATTATGTACATAGAATAACCATAGATTAAAAGAATGTTGGTGTAGTAATGTTATGTAGGTACATACTATGGTTATGTACATATTTTTTATTAAAATCCATTTAAGTAAACCTGTACGAGTAAGTCAATATTCTCAAATCACCCATTTTGAAAATAGAACAAATATTCTTTTATACTATATACCTACTGAAGTTAAATAAATATTGGACAATGTTAATGTTACCTTAATATTTTTAAACCACATCAAATAGCACTCAAAAATGTCACCATTTCACCAAATTCATCATTCAAAGTCAAAGGATAAAAATGTTCCCTATACATCAAACCCTGACATCACATCACAATGAATGCATGCGTATATAATACCCAAATAATATTATGGTATAGTATATAATTAATAGTATGTAAATCTATGGCGCGTGTAACTTACTGCTGACTTGGAAGTTGAAGACTTTGAAAGCTTCGCCTGCTAGATTGACTGCAAAACACTGGAATACGCCTTTGTCGTAGGACTGGACGCTGGTGATGATGAGATTACTGCCCATTGGAGTCCATCTAAATAATGAGTGTATATTGGATAATATATTATAATAGCAGATCTAGACATACATGCACAGCATATGATCGAAAGTACAAGATACCTCCTAATTTAATCAAAATGAGATCTTGTTTACGTGATAGAATGATTATATAGTCGAATGTTGATTAAATATTTGATATCTTGTATATTATTACATGGACCATTCTTGTAAGGAAGAGGTATGTTACTATTGCGTAAAAAATATGTAAAAGATATTATAATAGCCTTTTTCTACTCGATATTGCTGGTAAAATCCTGGCAAAGGTTATTAACAACAGGCTAGAAAGAGTAAGTGAGTTAGTGTTGAGTGATACGCAATTTGGTTTCAGAAAGAACCGCGGAACCATATGCAATCAATCTTTGTGCTCAGACAAGCCCAGCTCTGTGCGAGATTTAAGGGTAAATACCTCTAGATGCATGTTTTATAGACCTAGAAAAGGCTATCGATTCGATACCCCCTCATATTATGTGGCAGGTATTAATAATAATAAGGATTTATTTATATAGCGTCTATATACTGACAGTACATCTACTATAATATATAGATCATAGAGTAAAGAGTGCTACCTCTCTTTACTCTGATATAGATAGCATTAACACCCAAAATCATATAGTAATGTAACAACTTAGAATAATCATAGATTATATATATTATATGAGATCTGAATACTTGCATTTAATACGTTTTATATAATTACACAATTGGCCGTGTCACGTTCAGTGGGCATATAACTTTACCCAATGTGAGTCTGAGTTTCACCCTAAACATCGCTGATATAGATGCAACCATGAATTCCCACTTCAACTAATCAGAAATCAGAAATCAATATCATATCATATTATATAGCTTAAATTATAACCTTATATGCAGGGATACTAAATATAGGAACTATAGATTACTTGAATGATACAATCACGAATTAAAGGCTAATTATAGACAACAATTATTAATCAAATCTAAATATATGCGCGAATTAACCAGAAGTATGTCGACATGGATATTTGAACAGACACAATTAGCACTGACAACTTATAGTACCTATAATCTCAAGGCGCCATTCAATCTACGTACCTATTATAAATCATTGAAACATCGACCTATCATTACATAATATACAAGTTTGTAGGGCATAGTGGATAAGGCAATGCATAATAATACTAAATACTATAGTAAGACATACCTATTATTTATTAGATAACAATCAAGTCATTGAGATCGAATTATAGAACCGCATGTATAGTTAGTTGTATGACCTATCATCATAGACATATTCTACGGTATCATTGTGTATGGGTGTGTAGATAAAACTGTTATATAATTAATACTAAATCCACAAACAATGGTAATATAAAGACGCCATCGATATATTATTCCAAAGTGTAGACAGCAAAAACGGTAAATATAATGTAAATCTCACTTTCTTGCACCCGTCAACTTTAGTTTATGATAATAAAGATAATGAAAAGCATCGATTAATTATTAATTCAACCATAAACATTCCACGTCACGTAGTTATACGACATAAAAACTTATCACGTTATTATTATCTTTATAAAAAATGATATTTATCCCCATAAAGTATAAACAGTATTATACGTAGTAATAAAATAGTATATATATATATTATTAATATGTATTATGAAAGCATTATGATGTAATATTTTATATAAAAAAGTTTTTATCTAATCAAAATAAACCTCATACATACTATTTAGTATTACTGAAGACATACATGATATATGTCAGAAATAGATTATAGAAATAGAAATATATTATATAAGAAAAATATCCGCTATTCGCCTACCCACAAGATGCAGATGCTACCAAAGGAAAAAACACTAACATTGTTTTTATATACTTCTATAATATATACATCGTGGTAATGCATACTTGTAATCACTCCAAATAATCCCTTTATAATATATTATGTAGAGTTGATAGTAGAACCAGTATAACGTAGTCAGATATACTCTCGGTAAGTAAGTAGCGAAAAGTGAAAACACTTTTAATTCAATAATGAATTAAGTAGTATATAAGATAAGGATAAGTAGGTATCGTATATAAACACAGAAAATGAGAAAGAGAGAGAGAGAGAAAAAAGACTCAGAGTTCAACACGGCATGTTTGTTCCGTGAAATTAAAAGAAAAACAAGAGGAGGTAAAATAGAAGAAAAAGCAAAGCTGATGTCAAAGGGCACTATAATACGATACGATAATCATTCTTGAGATGTTGAATCATACGAAAATTATGTAATTGATAATGTTGTATAATTATATGACACCAACCACCTAGTAATGTATGTATGTAATGTATACGATATAACCATAGATATGTAGCTTGATTTATACAATCGTCTACATGCTAAAATACAAGTCAGCAATAGCATCAATGTAGACTGCATGTATGCCATGTGTAGATAATTCTATGTACAAAGCCAATCTTATTTAACTTAAAATAGAAATTAACGACAGACACATATACATATAGCATAGTATATGCATAATTAACACCATCACAAACCACTGATTTGTTATCTAAAATAACTCCTTCGGCTTCTTGAAAATCCAATAAAAAACTACTTAGTAATAAACAAATTAATATTGCAGTTTTGCCAGAAACAGAAAAAGCAGCCAAGTGCTTGGATCTTCTTACTTTATTTTATTCAACATGCTGCGTTGTGGAAAATCTTTAAAATGTTATCCAAAAAATAAGGTTATGGTTAAATCCGTTGTAATTGATTTTATTAGCCGATAAACTAGAATCTATTAATCAGACATTACTTCTTCTACACACGACAAATCACCACAATGAAGAATTACAATAATATGCTGTCTTAAACATTTAATCTTGTAGAAATAGTTGATATTCGAGCCTATAAAAATAATATTATGTAGCTATCTATGAATGATGTATATATAACTTGCCAAAGAAATCACATCAAAATCGAAATTCTGTTTGCATAGACTGTCTTATAATGGTTCGTTAATACATGATGTATACACCAAATTATAATGTATCTATGCAAATTCCTAATATTGTGAACCTATAATAGTAAGCTGAACATATTGTTGTCCATCCACAGGAGTCGATGTAGTTAGTAACAACAATGCAATCTTCAACCCCAACAACAGACTCAGTAAGTTTGTAAGCACAAAAACAATTTGTTAATAAGAAGTATAGCTCGGCTTGATGCCTTCTGCGTCATTTACTCGAACTATACTATATTAACATATATATATATATATGTCTGTATACAGTAATATATGTAGCCTATTATTATGTAGTTAACCGAATCTTGTATATTTGAGAAAGGAAATGAGATACCTCCTTTGAAGTGAGTTAGAGCAACGTACCTATACGTACGTACTACTAACAGTTATTTAATATTGGTCAGTTGTAATATATTAATATAAACGAGTAGATTAAATAATAAAGAATGTGGTTAGCACAAGATGAGTCATACTCAGGGTATATAATTGTATAAAGAAGACTCAGTTATTATACTAACGACTAAAAGATAAAAAAAGGGAAACTACAAATTAAGAAAAAAATATATGACCACTTCTAATCTATAATATTCAAAATTATCATAAGATAAACAACCAGCAAACTATTGAATAATAAGATATAAAGTGTATACAAATCAAGTAATATTAGCAGTTAAAATATCAATTTATAAACACATGCATTTTATACAAACACATTAGCCACAATGAATAACCTACCTTTTATTATAAATTGGATCATATTCGGCTGGACCCCCAGCCAATAATTCCCCGTCACTGTGAACGATAAGACGCGCATTCCAGTACCAATAAAAGTGAGGATAGGGGAAACCTTGGATACCATCATGCCCATTCAGACTAGAGCCACACGATAGCGTGACATTGGCCCCATAACCTCGCAGCACAGCCTCTGTATGATCCTCCCCACTCAATGAGGGGGGTATGAGCACTGAGAAGAAAGCAGACTGATGTACCGACATGGATGGTCGACCATTTACAGTATTGAGTAAATAAGCTTCACAGCCGTAAAGCCCCTGCTGATCAATTTCTACCTGTAAATTGAAATAAAGTCATAAAAAAGTCAATATCAACGAATAGGCAATCGGAGATACATTATTATTATCTAAAATACTGTGGTTATATCCTTCAAGAATTTTCAGCATTGTATACATTCGAGTAATCACTTTTAGCAATACCGTAAATATTATTAGGGGATAATTTATGAGGTTAATTTTATTGTTCTTATTTAGCTTAAATGATAACTTTAGACTTACTTTCCTTTTGTACTTTCGTATGGCATAAAGCTTCTATAAAAATGTATTGAAAAATACTTTTCCAAAGAATGGACGTACACTTGGTTATCTGATCATAATGGTTGTGAAAAAGAACAACGACTAGCCCATATTCCATCCTCATTGGAGTTATTGGGAATACATCTAGTTGTTATTCTACCACCTAGGTACAAAACATCGAAATCTATTCAAAATGACCAAAAATCAAATCGGTTATTTTTTTATTTTTGTTATGTAATCAATTTATAAAACAACACATGATAATGTACATCAGGTAACTTTGCCAACATGATAAAATAGTGCCAATTCTTCATAATACTAAAAACTATTAACCTAGCATAAAAGTAAAAAAAAAAACTTTTTATATTCCCGAAGCCTACCAGGGCTATTGCAATATTCTAAATAGCAGTGGGAAAATAACTAAATATTTTAAAGTTAATAACTTACATTTTTAAATGAAAGTGTTCTATTGAATTGTCCTATATCGTGCTTAGAATCGGATTGAAGATAGATAATATCCCCAGTTTTGGCATCCTTGCGATACCATTTGACAACCAAGTTACTCAAGGGACTGAAAATAAATACATAGATAAAAGTAGTACAACATGAGAACATCACATGCTGCCAGCCTACTCTGATACGATGGTTGGCAACAATGATGTACTAATTCTCTCTGACTTTGACACCACTGATGAAAAAGTCTAGTATAATATGTCAATTGTCTATCCTGCCAATATAAATTATATTTTTGAAAATATTTTCGCTAGACTACCCATACACTTTAAAATTCTCTCATTAATGATCTTTTCTGGCAAGAATAAATCTGTAGAATATCACGATAGCCAGCTCCTGAGTGCGAACTCAAAAACTACTATCTCAACCGTTGTCTTATCCGGTTGCAGAAAATGTTCTTATATAGCCAAGAGAGGAATCCTGATCCGCTGCTAACTCAGATCTAAACAGCCCCCGTGGCCTAACTGTTAGCATGCGATGCACTAGCCTAAGGATACAGAGGCCCCGGGTTCAAATCTATACATACCCACTGTGGTGAAACTGTGAAAAAGCAGGTAACTAAATCCCTCTATATTGCTCCAATAATGAAGAAATTATACATATTAGGAGTTCCTAACCACAGAAAGGCTAACTGGTACAACTACATCTTACCCAAGGATGCCCCAACTGACAGATCATGTTGTTTATAGTCCTAACCAAGTATTGTATTATAACAAAGTGGAGCTTGTACATTATTACAAAGCAAAACTAACTAGTATTTGGGTAGGTAATCTCTATCATAGATATCATGAACTCACTTGGCAAAATAGACACACTCAAAGGCAGGAAGGCCAGGTCTATGGTTTATTCTGTCCACCAAAATATAAGAGATGTTCCTAGGACGAACCACATTTACTGGTGTAACCTGTGGAGCTGAAAAGACAATAAATATTGACAGACAAAAATAGAAATGTTTATACGACGAAAATTAGTTCATATTATCATACACAGAAATCTGACTTCTCTCACACTTACAATAATCTGTTGATCTAAGCACATAGTAGACAGTTTTCTTGATATTATAACTAATTTGTAAGTGAAATGTCTCTCCCGAAGATTTGTATGTTATACCAGCCAGAATTAAAAGATCCCCATTGAAGGCAATATAAAACTTTTCAGAGTTGGTAATATACGTCTGCTTAAATATCCACTTTCCAGTAACAGGGGTATTGGAAGGGATTTTGGGAAATGGAAGGAGAGCAAAAGAACCTTCATTACATCTGATGATCGTCTTTTTGGTTAACTCGACGCTATTATCAACATCTATAAATATATAGAAAATATTTTTTAAAAATTAAAAACAATATGAATATATCAAAAATATGAAAATATAAAGTTTCAAAATATTATAAAATAAGGTTGTTTAAAATCGCATATCAGATTACATATTTAAAAAGAGGCATTATGTGCGCCTCAAAAAGTGATTAAAATGTATTTTTTTATACTTTTGGAACACTATTTCTATTAAAGGCATGAAAGTGAAATGAGTTTCAATGGATATATCAATAGAGGACATAGTAATTTATATAAATAACAAAAAAAGTCATTTCATAGTAATGCCTTTGGCTAAAAATTCAATGTAAACATGAAAAAAAATATATATTACTATTT
>JAYRCC010078872.1:0-11157 GCA_036026455.1 Americanaplana fernaldi | reverse complement strand
GTCATTCCGCAGTTTCACCACAGTTGGTGCATAGGTAATGGAAACTCATTTGTGATAGATTGAACCCGGGGCCTGTGGATCCTTAGGCTAGCGTGCTAACCGTTAGGCCACGGAGGCTGTTATATACTTTCACAATGAGTGATTTCAAGTCTGAGTTAAGCAGGTGTTAGTGTTACTCAGGTGTTACCCGAACCTTACTAGTTTACTTTTAGTTAGTGTAACTCGGGTGTTAACAGTTAACCTTGAGTTAATTTATTTTACGCGGGTTTTATTGACATTTTAAGTTTAGGTACATTTTGGAATATACCTAAAAGAATGGCAGTGAGATTTACATGGACTCATGAAAAGATGATACAATTATTGCGTTTGTGTACAGAAAAAAAAACGATAAAGTTTCATTCATTTTTCAGAAGCAATACATTGCAATTAATTCCCTTTTCTGTTCTCCAGAGATTGTATTCATGGACCTATTTTCTGCTGGTAAACGCATAATATTAGAAGATCTGTGATTTATTGCTGCTTGATAAAAAGGATAGTTATTCATTTTGGTAGCGTATATTAACTCGTTTGAAAAACTTGAAATCACTAAACTGTTAACCTCTAGGGGTTAGTGTTAAGAGAAAAGTATGATGGCATATTATAGTAAATTACAATAATGATTACTATTAATATTTTCATAAAACACTTCAATATGATAATAAACTCAAATTATGTACACAATTAAATATATTGGACAATGTACAATAGAAAAGGATTTTTATTTTAACACTTTTTAACTGTTCAGGTTAGAGTTACTCAAGTGTTAAGCCAGGTGTAACACAGGTGTTAACTATGAGTAAACTCGTAGTTAGCTCGTTTTTGAGAATGATATCCAGTTTTCCACGCGCTAGGGTTGAGTACTAACACTAACTCAACTGCAAACTTGAAATTACTCTTTCATTATTCTTCTTGCTTAGAGATAGATAGATAGATCCCGCACTGGATGATCTTTTATAGAACAGGAGTCAGTGCACGCATATGATTTGGCTTCTGCTCTTCTTATTCTCATTCAGTAATCCCTCTCTCAAACTGATTCATTATTATATTTGTTGTAGTAATAGTATATACAAAATATTGCGACTGATGAATTATAAAATCATTATAAAATCATGAATCTTATTGAGTCGCATATATAGTATATATCAGAGAAAGTGAACATATAATCGTATATCTATCTAAGCTTTACATATTGCTCAATCAAGATGAATAAATAAATATACAAATATGTAAGTCATGTTATAATAATAATAATAATTAATAGCCATTCACACACATAGTATACTACACATACGCCCATGAATGCGTAAAAGTACAATTAATTATATGAATGATAAACTCGACTGTTTCCCAGAGTTTTAATTGATTTTCTCGTGAGCATTTATTTCTCTTCCTTGCCCCTTGGCCTGCCTATCCATTCAATGCGAATATTAATTGGTGAATATTTCCCTGTTTCGTTGTGTTTCTGAAGTTGTTGTTTAGATCAACAAAGTGACAGATTGTTTGCTTTTCAACGATTTAGAAACTCGGTTTATAATGTATTTAATATAGTACATTCATCCATTCCTAATGTGTGTGTATATTATGATGCATATCTTAGTTTAGTTTCGAGTTGACTATGGATTGACTATAGGTTGATTATGCGGATGCGGAGGTCGAAATAATTGATATTAGTTCATAATACAAAGTGTTCTACTTGTTATCACCGCGCTAAAATCAATCATATTTCAATCTCTGTTATTAAAAATGGTGAAATAAGTTATATATACTATAGAGTAAGCAAACACAGATATTCGACTCTCAATTCTCCCCAACTACATACAGTAATATTTAATGGCTACCCAAACGATTTTCTAGTAAAACGATTTATAATGTAAAAAATAGGTAGAAAGTTGAGAGTCAAGTCGCGGTGTGTCTTTACTCTATAATATATACTATAGATAGATAGCAAGCTACAGTTCAAGCAATGATGAGTACATTATTTATTGATTGAATACCTTAGGTTCATAAATGCGCTAACTATGTACATTTAGAGTTTGAAAAATATCAAAAGTAATGAGTTGCGCGATACTTCTTAATTTTAAGCAAAAAATCAATGTTCGTTCCAATTAACGATGAAATGTACGCATATGCACATACAGCTCTCATCCACCTAATTGTACTACTTATAATTTATTAGTAGTATAATTTATGCACGAAATATCTTTTTAAATTATTTTAACGAGTAAGTATGTGTATAAATATATATGATCCTATTAAAAAATAGTGAGCTTTAGTGTAAATAATTCTCTTTTCTTACCCCTTTCGTTAATTTCTCCAAAAACACGTCGATTTTCTGTTTATACGCTGATTTATAATTTAAAAGAGAATGGGAGTAGCATCTCTCATACACATCTTCAATTGCCCTTCCTGTCCAACTACGCTCACCCCGCCCGATCTGTGGCACAACCTCCAACATATTATAACCCATCTTGAAGGTCCCGAGAGGGTTGTCCTGCACCACAACAACAATCCAACGCCCTTGGTTCCCAAGGTGAGCCTGCTAAGCATACATAACTGTTAGACTATGGTGGTAGCCGCCTAGCCTACACCTGAAAGGAGAAGGGTTACCTTACCAGGATCTTCTAGAAAGGCTATGCTTTGTGTGATGGAGTCCGTGTATGTAGATCACTCGATGCACCCAGCATCTGCCTTTCCTACTGATCCAAGAAGACCCCAATTTAATTTATCTCCATCCATACAGACCAGACACTTACACATGAAATGCAAGTACAGTGTTACCGAAACACGCAGCATTGCTGATCATCGTGTTGGAAAATAAACGAAGGTAATCCCAGACAGTATGGTATCATTAAAGGAATGTAGTCTGACTGACATTGTTCTTTGTAGAATTGAACGTTACTACCTACTATATATTCAAGTAATAGATATTGTTTTAGTATAATAATATATTATAATAAACTGTAGACATACTCTTCTTTAAATGTAAAATGGGTGAAGGCTTGATTAAGTATCAAATTGACAGAGTTTTCATGTCCGGGATGATACGGAAGTTGTTTCAGAATCTCCACTAGAGCTTGGCAATAGATGTAGTCCACAGCAAGCTACATAATAATAATAATAATAATAATAATAATAATAATAATAATAATAGACATAACAATAACATATACAATAATTATTATTAATTATAATATCTTGTTAATACATTATTCCTTCATAAACTAAACAAATAGTATTATTAAATAAACATTCAAACATATCTTCTAGTATATTTATCAATAAAATCATATTCGTATGGGAATACAGATTATATAAATAAGCCTTCTTCTACTTTAGTTAGTGTTATTATGTAATTTAGTTAGAGTTTTGTGAAGATTTACAGATCTATTTATTTTCAGTAACAAGGAAACCGATGGTGGCATTTTTCCACATGTACATTATATACGTATAGTGGTCATATTTGCTCCTATTGGTCTAAATGGTAATTGTGAAATATCTTTAATTTCAAAATATGCCCTAAATAGTTAATTACATAATATGTATAACTGTGCGTGAAACCAATAGTTAAAATATTATTTTTTAATAGAAAAATGAAAAATCCCTGATAACTTTTATCATATTATACGTATCATAAACGTATGTTTTCTATTGATAATATAAGTATGCTATGCTCTTAAAATGAACAATACAAATAATATATGTATTTTTCAAGTATTTCATATTGAAATATTATGATTACCTATTATAGTAGACAGCAACTTATAACTGCTGCTAACTATTCACATTTTCAACTGATTGAGTTAAACCTTTGAGAGCTATGCAATTAACCACTTAGATCCTATTTCATACCTACTTATATTGATGTATATTCAAATTGTGTTGATTTTCAAATATGTCACAATAATGAAAACAAACCTACATAAATTGGTGATATAAAACAGTGCCAAACCATGCTAACAGTGGTTTTCTGGTTTCTCACAACACAAGCTTTCCAAGTTTGCAAATCTCCATGAAACTACTTTCTGAAGTATTTCGCTTTTCAATGGCATCCAATTAAAAGCCACCTGGTCCAGAGCATATATTTATTTAACGACCAGTTACAGTAGCGGTCAAATCAATCCGGTCAAAATATACTTTTCAAATATGAAACAATAATAAACATGTAATAATGTATTTGTGTGTTTCTATAGCATATTACGCTACGTATACATTATCTATACTGCAACAAGATAATAGCACATCATGAATTTCACTCTCAACATCGGGTCTAGTAGCCTAGTTGTTAGTGAGCTTGCTTGCTACCATGATGGATGCTGGTTCAAGATTATGTTAGGCTAAGGAGCTCTAATAAGAGCGAAACCGGTCCCGTCTTGTCTACCTGTGTTATTCAGTGAAATGTAAAGTGCACTTCTATATGTTTGTTGTAATTATTATTTCTGATATGGAATGAGAATAAACAATGTTTAGTAATGATAATATTTATATGACGGGTCATGAATATTCACCACAGCCGTTTGCCGCAGACCTTTCACCGCAGGGACGTTTGCCGCGTGGTTATATCATATTATTATTATATCTACTGGTAATAACAATCTACAACTCGAAATTAATCCGCTTAGAATCACACATTATACTATATTATACATTACAAATGTATAGTTATACGAATGAGAACTGAATAACTATAAGTATAGATGAGGCGAGGACCACTGTATGCTACACATTATATAATAAGTCTATTAATTTATCACTTCGAAATTAATCAGCTCAAGATCACACTATAATATTATAATAAATATTATGTATAATAATAACAAATTAATGATTGTTATAATAAAAAATATTTAGTGCACAAATTATACTACTATTAAAATAAGTAGTACAATTCGATGTTTAGAGAATGCAATACAGTACTGTTTCCACCTTGTTAGCCTTCATCAGTTACACTTACCCCACACCTAACTGGCCAATACTTACTAAATTCGTATAATTATATGCACAGAAATACTATAGAATGTAAAACTTACATAGTAATATATTAAAATCTTTACAAATTACCCAAAAACAAAAAAGTTTTCAGAATAAAAGATAAAGACAAGAATTTCAGAGTTCAAGATAGTTCAAGATAAAATAAATTCCCTATAATATACAATATTGATGTAGTGTATAGCGTAATATGCTTTAGTATAATCTGCCGACAAAGTAAACATTATATTTAATAAACGTGTCTACATAATTAAATAATATTTCGGTCTGACCCGTAGTTATATATTGCCTATTAGACAAGTATATAATATGAGTATAATATATCTAGTGTGTGTGATTTAAAGCCAATTAATTTCAGGCTATAAATTATATAGCGGCAAAACATCCCTACGGTGAATTGTCGCGTACCGTTTATATGGTACCGCATTATTGTGACGTGTACAATAGCTATAGCGCAATTTTATCATAGTACAAAATTCAGTATAAAATATACAAAAAAAGTTGTTTTAAATAGTAAAAATTAACCCAATAAGCAGTTTTGCATTAAATTGAAGTTCTAAAAAGGTGTTTTTTAAATGACCGTTTGATCAGATATTAATCTTAATGAAGAGGGTAGTTGGTTCCATAATATATTACATAGGAGCAGCGACCGCGAAAGCACGATATCCAGTCCTGCGAAGATTTGACCGTTTATAAGTTAGTGTTGGTGCAGATGATAGTGAAAGAATAAAGTGTTGATATCAGTATTGTTAACCTGAATTCATTGTTCGGTGTACTTGGGACCTGTTTTGTAGATAGCACGATGTGTTATTATTCGGCATTTGTATATGATCCGAATCTTTACTGAACGTCAATGTAATTGTTGTAGAAGGTATAGATGGGGTACGCTACAAGGAATGAGTTGCAAGTCTTGTCGCTATATTCTAAACACGCTTAAGCTGTGTCATGATAGCTTTGGTTGAATTAATTAGAATTGAGTTACAAAAGTCAGTTCTTGATAGAATTAATGTTGTGACAAGTTAAATAACACTGTCATAGGTTAGATAGCGTGATGTCCTTCTTATCTGGTTTATCCAATAGAAACATATTCTACAAATTTCATTGACATGGTCCTCGAAGGTGATCACCACTTTTAGCGATTTCATGTATTTTCCTTTAAGCTCGCCCCAGCATTTCAAGTTTCCGTGAAATTATGATATTCAATGGACTAGCTTCAGCACGATAAATAAAGTAAAGATGATTTCAGTGTTATTTTGGAAAAACTAAAGATCTCGATACATCAATTAAAAAATATCTGCCTTTGTTATTATTAGTCCGGTATCGTACGAGCCGAGTGGCATGTTTTTGACAAGCAATATGATGGAATTGGAAGTCACATTTGACAATACAATAACACCTGCCCCATGCAGCAGTCGGTTGCACTCAAAAACAAATATACGACAATCCAAATTATTAATGACACATTTCATAACATAATTTGATCCTTCAATAACTGTCAAACTCATAAATACATTGTAGCATATTTTATTATAAGTATATTTACTTTGAGACAGGGGGTTTGCGCCTGTATGAGAGCTGCATAGAGCTATAAGATTAAATGATTTCATTTCTAGCATAGGAGCTTGTGGTCGAATGGTTAGAGTGTTCGCACTCCACCACGATAACCCTGGTTCGAAATGTTCAGCTGATGAGACCAAACAAGGTCGAAACCGGTACTGTTCTGTCTTCTATGTTGGAAATGAACGGTAATCACCTCTATATATATTTACTTTCATCTTTTGATAAGATATCATTATTTTAAATATGAGAAGAATTATTGTAATACGACATTTGTGAATATATTAGTAAGCTGCTATTTTTTCATGAAACGGGTACTAGTAAATGAATAAAACTAACATCTCTCTTTTCCAATAACGTTTCTTTCTCGATAGATGTCAGGTGAAGAGTAGGAGAAGCTTGGCTGTGTTGTCCAGCAGAAGTTTGACTTCGCTCTATCGAACTAGCAGCGGGATTGGATAATATTCCACCTGATAAAATTTAAAAAACACAACATGAGCAAAAATTCAAAATATTATATAAGAGTTCGTAAAATATGATCAAATAAAAGATAGTCAGATAATAATGATATATAAAAATAACAGTATAATGAACACTGCCGTAGAAAACCGCATCTATATCCTATTTAGCAACACCTTTACGGAACTTTTAAGAATGATCACAGATCGGGTAGGATGAGCTTTATTGGGCAAGATTGAAGACAACACAGGTACACTCAAGTTAACGCAATTGGTTTCATTCTCGATAGAGCTAAACAACTGAGCCTGCACCGATCATCCTAGGTAACATAACATAGATCTGCAGTGAGCTAAAAGTATGTACATTGGATTTCCTTCTTCATCATTGGGTCCTGTAGCCTAAGTGATCTTACTATCCACCACGATGATGGTTGCAGATTCAAGATTGTGATGGAGCGAGCCTATGAGGTGTCATAATGTGAAACCGATTCGTTCTATATATATATGTAATCCTAAACGCTCAAAATGTGACATAAAGTAGACCAGCTCAATCCTGAAATATAATAGTTAGCTAAAGATATTGATATACAAAGTTAACCTAATTATCAATGTTTTGACAATATTATTGTTTCAAAATAGCTTACGCATATATAAATTCGTATTACACTCTATTCTGATATATGTGTAGTATAATAAACATGCTAAAATGTCACTTTCACAAAACTAAGTTACATATATTCATAACTTAAGAAACACAAGCAACACAAACCAGTGGAAGCTCCTCCAGCCGAGTTGACATTTGAAGGAGATGTAATGGATACATTAGCATTAGATGATGCTGCACTTCCAGGAACCATGTTTGGTGTACTAGGGACCCCACCAGTGGCCCCCGATCCTGCACCACCAGTCCCCTGATCCCCACTCATAGCCGTGGATGATGATGCGGAAACCACAGCTCCTTGTGCTGCATTGGGCGTACTAATACCACCACCAGTAGATATCGTGCTGCCAGCAGACGCTACACCAGATGTGCTAGTAGCCCCTGAAATGGCGCTTGATCCCGACGGTGTTGTTGACGGGATTGTAACAGTTGAGGATAACATGGATGCGGTCAGACTACTAGGGGTTCCTGACGTGGTGGTGGAGGTATGAAGCATACTGGTGCTTCCTGGACCACTGCTCATGGGAGATGACAGTCCAAGCGTGACACTGGAACCCCCTCCACTCCCACTGTCTCTGCTGCTGGTTGCTGTTCCACTGGAGGTTGGAGGAACTGCTCCTGATCCTAGAGAATGAGACTGGCCAGGCAGATTCGTGTTCACAGCTGTAACAACAATAAATATGTAACATTTCTTAAAATTATAACATAAAATCACATTATATCATACTAAGAAATTTGACCATAGCCTAATGGATTAGACAAAATACTCCAGTCGAAACTAATTTGGTTATCTTTAACTTCTCCTCGTTAAATTATTTTATATTTTTTCAATTATATGCTTTATTATTTCATATGAAATCAATGCCATTCGTCATATAAATATTTTTTGAATTTCAATTAATTATTTATAATAAACTGGTTTATTATTTCTATAATAAACTGATCCATGAATATTCCAGTATATTATAGAAAAACTGACAATGAAATTTAATGGTAAACAGATGAGGGGCATATTTTATTATTAATAAATAATAAAATAATTAATAATAATAAAATAATTAATAATAATAAAATGAAAAAATATGTTTGTTTTATTGAAAAACATTGACCCCGAGTTTTGTTTTTATAATTATCTGTTACCATAGCTGGTTGTGCTCCTACTTTTATTTCTGACAACATTATACTAGCCTCAGAGCTAGAGCTGTGCACTCTCCAGATAGATTTTTCTAGGAGAGCAAGTGATACACACAAAAGTGATACCCACAAGAGTTTGTTGAAGGCAACTGGCCATGTCATGCCATAAGCGGAACAAGCAAGGCACTTACGTAATCAGATATAAGGGATAATGTCATGGTGATAAAACAGGCAATATCTAAATAAAAACTATGAAAATAGATGATATAAATGGGTAACCTTTTTTAAGGTTCAATCATTATTCTTCAAATCTATCAGTATTTAACTCCCCTGAATTGCTTTGAAATAATTGTATTCAATACCAGTTCAACATTAAATTGACTGATAAACCATAAAATACTTATGGTATAATGTATATAATTTAATTGAAAAATAATAATGTGTTACTTACAGTATGAATTTTGATGGGATTAATTCATCTTTGTAAAATAATAATTAACAACAGTACATTAATTAACGTTTGCCAATTAATTTAATAGTTTCTATTGATTTTATCAATATCAATAATTGAGTAATTTCTATGATTCTCAGAATGATTTTTTTAAATATTTCGATGTTATTATTTCAAATTTTGTATAGGTACTATTTTTTAAAAAAACACCAAAAATTCCTACTATAAAAGATGCCTATTTTGTAACACTATAAATATTCATGAGTCTCATATAAAATAACATAAATGTATCCAACTATTCCCTGGATATCTATTGTTTATTATGAATAAAATATGAGCATTTATTCTACTGAAAAAATGAATTTTCTCAGCTAAATAGAAATTGATAAATGCATTTTCCATTACATATATATATTGATGTTGGATAAATAAAACATTTCACTCTATGTCGTAGATAAACTCTCCTTCGGCTCATAGATCTGCCAGTTTATATACTTCCCTGAGTATAATATTATATACACATATTTTGGGTGTATGTAATGTTTCCATACATTTTTGATAATACAAATTTTAACAGTTTTTCTACCATTTTAATCAAAATGTCAAATATATATTATAAATTGCTTTACTTGTAAGTGTGACTTCATCATCTGCAGAGTGATGTCTATAGTGATGTTGAAGGCTTTGTGATTTGGCCAAGTGTGTATACAATATTCTCCTCTTCTCGGACAAGATCCCAGTGGAATGCTGGAGTGAACGCCAATCAAACATAGCTGCTAGTATAGATGGAAGACTATTTTCTGAGCATGTATGAAGACAACCAAGCAATTGCTCAAATTCATGGTCCTCCCCATTACGTAGACATTTGGCTAAACTTTTCTCCTGGAAATAAAATATGAAAATATCAGCAATTATTGTGGTTAAAAATACAACAATCTGCTATTTGTATCCAAGTATGTATATGCTTACCTTTTTATCTTCCAAAGCTTTTTCGATTTTTAATTGAGCAACAGTTGTGAATTGCTCCAGAAGAGTTTGCAAAACAAACTCTCCTGAGTTTAATGACGACATATTGATAATCACTTATGAAAATGAAATAAAGAGATAATGACATTGATGTTCTTTATTGAGAAAACACCTTCTTAAATTACATAGATCAAAATAATTAAATGCAACATTATAAAAATTTTAATAATATAAAAATATAATGATAATCAAGATTAGTTTAAAAAAATCAAAGTATAAACATAACATAACAGAATTAAATATTATTATTATAATAGAGAAAAAGTAAATATGACATTATACCTATATTTTTAATAGTTTCCTTAACCCCTTCATCACCCATATGCCATTTAGATTGCATAAGGTGGAGTGGGGCAAGTCAGTCATATTTAGACGTTTTTTAACTTCAATTTTTTATACAGTATACTTATCTTGAATTTATATATCGTTTTTTTACATTGAACTAATAAGGAACGCATACATGAAATGTTTTTGCTATCTACTAATTATATCATGTAAAAATATTGATATTAAAAAATGATGGGGCCACCCCAGAGTCGGGTGGCCCCGTCATGTTGTGGGGCGGCTCCGTCATTCATATTTTACTCACGTTTTAGAAGCCTAACCACTAAAATAACTAGCTTATGTGCCATAAAAATACGCAGAACAAAATCTATATATTTTTTTAATTTTCAAAATAATGGTCTAATACAGTTATAATACAGTTTATATAAAATGCAACCCAGCTAAGAAGATGTCAAAAGAATAATTACTATGTGTAGGTACACATGTAGAACTAGAATGAATAAAAATTAAAGTACTCATTGGTAAATAATATTTTTTTAAATAACAATACATACTAAGAT
>JAYRCC010077762.1:0-11189 GCA_036026455.1 Americanaplana fernaldi | reverse complement strand
ATGAGCAGATTTAAGATTCTGAGGAAATACACCACTTAATAGAGATTGATTTACGATTTCCAAGATTATGGGGGATATTTCTGGTAAGCATTTTTTCAAAAGACTTGTTGGTATGGGATCTAGTTTACAATATTTCGATGATGAGGCTGTAATTATTGCATTTAGTTCATCTTGAGAAATTCTGCGAAAGGATGAAAAAGACGTGGTACTTGTTATCGTTTCTCTAAAAGTGGAAGTGGTGTAGCAGACAAATGTCTGATGTCGAGAAGAGAGAGGCTCTGCTCGACCTGGTAAGTAGCTCTGTGTACGAGTGGTTTTTCTATAATGTAGACCCTGAGGACAGTTATGACATGTTCAAGTGCAAGTTAGTCAAACGTTATGGTCCCACAGAAGGACCTAGACAACGTGAATTTGACTTGGAAGAAAGGGTGCAGAGAGGGAATGAGTCTCTGAGAGACTTCATGGCAGCCCTCACTAAATTAGCAGTGCAGGCCAATAAGAGAGGTCCTATGAGAGATGCCCTTGTCCTGAAAAGTTTCTGTAATGGGGTGCATAGTCTTGAAACCAGGAAGGTCCTCTTGACCAGGTTTTATGACGATGTCAAACCCTCTCTGGACCCGGAGGAAATGTTGGCTTATGCCGAAAAAACACTCAGCAAGAAAGCATTGGTAGACAGAGCCCTCAAAAAGGAACCACAGAAGAACCAAGACAGCAAACCCGCCGCTAACAACCGAACTCAGTACATCAAACAGACAGAAGCTCCCACTCAGAAGGAAGGTGGGCAGCCACACGAGAAAGGTAAGTTTTATGATTTCAGAAACCCCCCTAACACCTCAGGAAACCCTAAACCTGGGTACCAAACAGGATTGTATGGGCCTCCTAAGCCTAAGACAGAGCGCTCTCAGGATAGCAGGTTAAGTGATCGTCTTACTGATAGAAACCCCAATAGCGGGAAGTATTCTCAGCAGAGAGTGCCCTTCATGCGTGAGAATTGTGGCAAGTGTAACAAGTTCGGACACACTACATCGGAGTGTAGGATGAACTTGTCTAGTTGTTACAATTGTGGTGAGCTGGGTCATATTAGACCCAACTGTCCTCAGTTGAAGGGTGCATCTGTTGAGGCACCAGTTAGGTCGTCAGAAGTGGTGGATGTATCAGGTAAGTGTCTTGTTACAAAAGACGATGTGCCTGATGGTGCCCGTATTACTCATTTTTATAATACTAGTGTGAGTGGGGTAATATGCCCACTCGTGTTTGACACTGGGGCTGCTAGTTCTTTGTTATCTAGTAAAACGTTGGGTAAGATAGATCCCAAACAATATGTGCTGAAACCAAGTTTAAGAAGGTTTCGTTCGGCATTCTTAGGGGTGCAGGTGTCTTCTGGCAGTGTAGTGCTGTCTTTGAAATTGGGGTCACAATGGGTGGCCCATGAGTTTGACGTCCTTGAGGAGGCTGGTGATGAGGTCCTGATCGGAATGGACTTTCTCCGGAAGTACAGGTGTAACTTACGAGTGGGGGAGGATATCCTCGAATTCCAAGGTGAGGAACTCCCTTTGAGTTTGATATGTTATGAAGCAAAGGTGAGTTCAAATGTTCGTCTTTGTATCCCTGCAAGGACAGAGTTGTATGTTGATGGTTTTGTGCCTCAAAGTTTATACCCAGGTATGGCCATGGTGGAAGGGGACTTGAAGGGTCTAGGTCTAGACTCCACTAACGTCCTGTGCAGATTCGAAGATGGTAGAGGTGTGAAAGTCAATATTTTGAATAGTTCCGAAGAAGAAATTGAAATACCGGAAGCAGCTTTGTTAGGCCACTGTACCTTGCTCCCAGATATGTTTTCTGAAACAGATGAAGTGGTACAACCAATTGGGGCAATCAGAGAGGAGGAGGTGGCCCATGATGATTGGCAAGAAATGTACAAACTGGAGGACTCATCCCTTAATGCTTTCCAAAAACAGAAGGTTATTGAACTGCTCCAAAGATACTCCACAGTGTCATCCAGAGGAGAGTTCGACTTAGGAGAACACCCGACTGTTGAACACACAATCGACATTGGCGACAACCGACCCAAGAAGCAAGCCAGCCGACGTATCCCACCAGCCGACAAGGAAGACGTCGAACAACAGATTCAAGATATAGAAGATAGAGGTATTGTGAGACCATCCAACTCAAGCTGGAGCAGCCCAATTGTTGTTGTGAAGAAAAAGTGTGGTTCGAGACGGGTTTGTATCGATTACAGATATTTGAATGAGTGTACAGTAAAAGATTGCTTCCCATTACCTCGAATTGATGAGTCGTTAGAGGCACTTGGTGGTGCCAAGTTGTTTTCCACTTTAGATCTAGCGAGTGGTTACTTTCAGATCCGGGTGGCTGAAAAGGATAAGTTCAAAACTGCCTTTTGCACCCCAACAAAATTTCTCGAGTTTAATGTCCTTCCATTTGGCCTGGTAAATGCTCCCGGCACGTTTCAGAGAATGATGAACGAGACACTGTCAGGGCTTACACCCTCTGTTTGTCTACTATACCTGGATGATATTATTATTCATGCCAATGATTTTGACAGTATGTTACATAAGATAGATATTGTGTTCGACCGCCTTCACACAGTTGGTCTCAAGGTGAAGCCAGGTAAGTGTAAACTTTTCCGGAGTTCAGTGGATTTCCTTGGTCACATTGTGTCTGCGGATGGAATCTCCACTGACCCTGGGAAGGTTGAAAAGGTAAGTGAATGGCCATCACCTAAGTCAGTCAAGGAACTGAAGTCATTCTTGGGGCTGACCAATTATTACAGACGTTTTATCAAAGGCTATGCAGAGATAGCCAAACCCCTCAACGAGATCTCATGTCTCAAGAAAAACTGGAGATGGAATGACAATGCCCAGAAAGCTTTTGAGACCCTGAAGGAAAGGATGACTACCTCCCCAGTGTTAGCCTACCCCGACCTAGGGGTAAATGCAGGTAAGTTTGTCCTCGACACTGACGCTAGTAACACTGCTATTGGAGGAGTCCTATCTCAAGTCCAGCATGGGGTAGAGAGGGCAATATCTTTTGGAAGTCGAGGACTGAAGGAGAGTGAGATGAAATACTGTTCTGCACAGAGAGAGCTGCTAGCCCTTCAATACTTCCTTGTCCATTTCCGCATCTACTTGCTCCATAAACCTTTTCTTGTCCGAACGGACTGTTGTGCTTGCTCTTGGCTACTCAAGGTCAAGAATAAAGCCAAAGGTATGCTGGAGAGATGGGCTGACACCATCCAAAGCTATCAGTTCATGGAGTACTCCTTTGAACTCAACCATCGTGCAGGCAAGGCACATGGGAATGCAGATGGCATGTCAAGGATCCCTCTCGGAAGACCAGCTGAACTCCATGAAGAATGCCCGGAGTGTACAGGTAAGTGTACAAATCCAAATTGTCAGAGGACAGTTGTCCACCAAGTAAGTGTACCACCTGTGTCAATAGTGGTTGGACCAGATGTTGTGAGCTGTGAGGTAATGAAACCTCAGTTGGTTGTTGGTACAGAGTCAGGTGTTTTTGGACCACAGTCTACAGTTGTTGACTACCCAAAGACAGACTCCATTACCCACAGCATAGCACCTTTTTCAGATATGAAACCTCAGTTGGTCAATAGTGTTTTTAGACCACAGTCTACAGTTGTTGACTGCCTAAAAACAGACTCCATTCCACAGAGTGTAACCCCGTTTTCAGATACATGTGTCCCTT
This sequence comes from Americanaplana fernaldi, assembly GCA_036026455.1. NCBI lineage: Eukaryota > Metazoa > Platyhelminthes > Proseriata > Otoplanidae > Americanaplana > Americanaplana fernaldi. The sequence goes on along the minus strand of JAYRCC010077762.1, from coordinate 7,469 downwards.
TGAACCCTCATGCAGATTGTTTTGTTCCTACTAACTGTGAGGTGACTAATCCTCAGTTAGTTGACAGAGGAGGGCTGGGTGTTTTTGAATCCAAGTCTACAGTTGTTGACTACTTCGAAACCGATCCCAACCCCCACCAGGTGACCTATTTTTCTGATACTGTTCCTGTAAATGTAGTGACTAGGTCAAAAAGGAAACAGTGTTTAGATGAGAGAGTGTATGATGAGCATACCATGAGTTCTGGAGTATCATCTGTGAGTACAGAACCACAACTCATAGATGAAGTAGATGAAGAGCTGTTTGATGTTGAACCTCAGGTAAGTTATTGCTCCTCTCGTAGAAGGTGTAATAGTGATAGCGAAGTATATTCTAAACCACAACACAATCATCTCCGACGCACCTCTAGTTTGGAAGCTATGAATATGGAGGGGGAGCAGTTTGTGTTTGATGAATATACAAATTTTACTATATTTCGACTAAATAACCGACGTGAGATTTTGAAAGAACAAACCGAGTGTGACCTATCAAGGCGACTGTACCAATGCAAAGCAGAGCTGAGTGAGTGCCCATCAAAACATGACCTGATGGGTGAATCTTATGAAGCTAGGCTGTTGTTTGCTCAATGGGGTCGCTGCCACATTGATAGAAATTCAGGTTTGTTAGTTAGAACGAAGAAGAAGAATGGTAGAGTATTCTTCCAGATTATCTTACCCCCTTCCTGGCAATCCATCATGATTCAGTCTTGTCATGAAGGTCCAGGAGGTGGCCATGGTGGTATTGTGAATACCATTGACAAAGTGAAAAGACGCTTTTGGTGGCCTAATATGGCAGCACATATCCAGACGTATGTGCAAGGTTGTCTAGTTTGTGTTCGTGCTAAGCGCATGGGCAAGCCTAAAAAGTCACCATTACAACCTATTGAGTCTGGGTACCCAAACCAACGGGTTCATGCGGACTTAAAGGGTCCTTTAGATGAAGTTGAATCTGGGTATAAATGGGTCTTGATTATTATTGACCATTTTACCTCTTGGATGGAAGCTGTCCCACTCAAGGATGCCACTGCTGAGACAGTCGCTGATGCCATTGTCAATCAGTGGATCTGCAGGTATGGTATGTTCCACATATTGACTACTGATCGAGGTACCAGTTTCAACAATGCAGTCCTCCAGCAAATAAACCAGATGTTTGGTATTGATCATGCCATGACATCCTCATACCACCCTCAGTCAGATGGCAAGGCTGAGCGTGCCATCCAAACGTTGGCCAACATATGGAGGTTGTCCAAGCAGGAAAGTAAGTGTAACTGGTTTGAGGCGCTGGGAGCTGCATTGTTGTCCTATCGTAGTACTACTAGTGGTACCACTCAATATACACCTCATTTTCTATGGACAGGTAGAGAGATCCAGTTGCCCATTGACCTAATAGTAGGTCAGTGGTGCCCAACCCGTCATCCTATCAGCAACTATGTTCAGAAAACAACCTCTATCCTCACGAACGCTTTCCTGGCAGCTCGTCGAAACACCCGCACTAAGCAACGTCGAGCCAAGGTAAGTTTTGATACCCGAGCCAGTCAAAGGACTTTGAAGCGGGGTGATTGGGTGTTTGTTTTGAACAATGCCGCCCGCAAGTCTGACCTTGACCAATGGTGTGGCCCTTATGTGGTCACTGCTCGTCTCAGTGAGAAGACGGTTCTGTTAGGTAGGGTTGTAGAAGGGTTAGTAGATGGCGTCCCGCATCTCATGAACCCTGTTGTCAGTCTGGATAGGGTTAAGCTTTTCCGTTGGAATAAGGACCCCCTTCCTTTTACTATACATGCTGATTCTGGACTTATTTCAGATTCAGATTCTAATTAAAAGTATGTATTTATCTTGCCACTTATTAGTACCAAGTCTACAGTTGTTGACTTATCTGAAAATGGCCCCTCCCTCTTACCTACCACACTGAAGCGGGCTGGCCCCGACGAGTCAAAGGACGTGATGAAACTGATGAAGTTGGAACCATATGCCTTCCCAGTCGAAGCAAAAGATGATGAGCTGACCATCCGGAGGGCTATCAACAAGATGGTGATGCAGTGCACCGACCATGTGGGACCTGCGGCTCATCCCCGGTTCCTCCTAGCTGGCCTAGGACTGATCCTCCTCCCCTTCAAGGCGAAGCTCTCCACAGCCATCTATCTCCAGGTGGTTCAGCACTGTTGCCTACGTATTTCAAAGATGCTCCTCACAGTCTTCAGGACGAGGCCGGTGCAACATCCGGTCACGAAGCCATACCTCGATGGCCTGGAGACCTATACGGAGGAGTTGGTACAGTGCGGACCCTTCTTCTTCAAATGGGAGAATGAACTGGCCTTCCCCCTCTCAACCTCAAGGTCTGAGCTCCCATCTCAACCAGCTGCCACCAGTAGGGATGTGGCCCTCTACAAAACCCCCAAGGCGTCTCGATCAACCTCAAACCAACCCCAGTCGTCATCCAACCTACCCCAATCAACCTCAAATCTGCCATCATCCAACCTGCCCCAGTCAACGTCAAACACCAGCCGGATCTCAATGGGCCATGATGGAGCCTTCCCCGCCAAGATTCCCCGACCACAGTTTTGGTCAGTGAATTTCAACGTAGCTATTCCCCCTGTTCTCCCCATCTTACCTCCTCAGCGTGATGTCAGTGTGTTCCTCTACTTTGATAGCCAAGACCGTCGGTTCCCAAAGCGTAACGGAATGGAGATATCATTCAATCCCGGCCAGACCCTCCCTCAGGCCTTGCAAGCATTTGAATCCATCGGGCAACTCTACCGTGGGCCCTACACCTTGGTTGTTTTTAACCAAGGTGTTAACCACAAAGACGACCGTGACTCTGCTTCCCATCGAGAGTACCTAAGGAACACTTTCTCCAAACTCCAAGCTGCCATCAGGTAGGCCCATCCCAGGTCTTTTATCCTGTATCAATCCCTTCCTGGTGTGCTGTTGAAGCAATACCCCATCCTGCGATTTTTGGATCGTGTCGCCCTTCAGACACCGTCGATGACGATCCGTCACTCTGCCGAACTGGGGGCGGACCGTCTCCACTACACAGCGTCATATGCAGCTCAGTTAGCTGAATTGTATTTTCAAAAGGCTGAGGCTGATCGGTACTAATGTTTTATAATGTTTATGTTTATAATTATATTGACATCCGTATAACTATCCATACATACCTTGTGTCTAATAATTATTGCCAGTGTTAGTTTATTGTCCAATTACATCTGATATCGCTACAGTTGCTGCGTATATTCAGATGTAATTCTTCCCATGCATTATCGACATTTTATAGTTGAACTAAAGTATATTTTATATATATATTATGTATATTTTTATTTTATTTTGTGCATTGACCACCATGAAATATCGCTACAGTTGCTGCGCATATTTAGGTGTAAATCAATGCTTTTATAGTTATGTACATTTATGCAATTTTTGTGCTGTTTGGGTATCGATCCTTTTATATATACTTTTATACACTACCTGATTTTATATTGGTGTTATATTTATCGTATCGATGTTAGTGTTATCAAAATACTATACGCACAGATTATTTTATATTATATTTTGGACAATTAATTATACATTCCGCATTTATTATTTGTATTAATTATATTTATCTATATTTTAATGTTGCCACTACTTGCAACATATATTTAGATGGACACTATATTTATATTTTGAAAAACATTTTGGTGATATAAGATCATATTTTGCATTGATTGCATTTAATTATTAGAGTGCATTTATCTATTTTATTTTGTATAAAGTATTATTTTGTATAACATACTCTTACCCATGGAGACCATGGGTGACTATGCATCTCTTCTAGGTGAGGTCTTCATTGCCTTCCCAAGAAGAATGCGCCGTCAGTTAAAGTGGGGGGGATTGTGGTATTTTGGATACCCCTCGAGTATTTATTTACTATATATATTAAAACGGTGTTATTTTAACTTTTATGTATGAATTCATATTCACGACCACAGTGTCCTATTATATATTTATGTTAACATACAATTTATTCTATGACATTTATTATGTCTCTTGTTTAAATTGATGTAAATGATCAGTGCTCGTGAGAACAAAGGACTAGATCACGTTTTGTCTGTTGTTGTGTTTCGAAAGATCACACATTGTCAATTGTTGTTTTGGAGCAGACGTTTATTATTGTCCTGCATTGTCAGTTGTTTTTGGAAGGAACACGTTTTTATTGTCCTGCGCAAGTTTTGTCTATATTGGCTATATTGTCTATAGAATGGATCCTCGCCAACAGTAAGTCATTTTCGGATGTGCTGTTAGTGGCATTTATTATATTTAAACTAATTGTTAAGAATTAAGATACCTCATGTGAAGGATCTTTTCTTTTAGTTAGGGTTATAATAATAATTTTGATCTTTGACTTTTGGTCTAATTTAATATAGTTAACTATCTGTTACGTCCTAATTCGCAGGCGGGAATATTTATCTTGCTGTATTTTAACATTGTTTTATACAGGGTTTATTTCTGAATGTTTTATTTCTAATATTGTATGTTTTGTTTACGTGTATTTTAATACATGACATATTGTTTTTATATAAATAAATAAATCATTGCATTGTGACAAACCCCTTTACTTTATTGTTCACACAGGTTAATTAGTACCTTTCTAAATATTCATTAATAGTAATATTTGATCGTTTCTATTTCCTAATCTTTATCTCTCTGGAGTTAATTTCTAACACACATTTTGTGGTTACATATCAAATTAAATATATCAATCTTTATCCAATTTAGGAAGTATTCTGACTAATATCTTACAGTTGCTAGATATACCAGTTAGAATATTTCGCTTATAGAACTCTTCATAGGGACAAACTTCAACACACAGTTGCGTTTTGTTGTACGTCCAAATATAGTCTAAATCTTTATTAGCTAGTATCTGTTTAAACTAATTCCTCGCTGCTCACAGTATGTCGGTAAAAAACCTGGTGTCGCAGGATGCTTATCCTGCTTCTACCCCACTGTACAAGACCTCCCCTAGAGTGACCAGGTCCAAGTCGATGGTCGCCTACTCTGAGGGGGAGAAGACACAAGTCCTCCAGGTAGAACAATGCCTAAATCCTGGAGGAGAGGCTGTTGCCCCCGAGCCAGGGCACCTAAAATGCAACAGCTCTCAAAATTTTGGAGCCCAACGTGGGGCACACGAGGTTTTTTATCACAACTGTGAAAGGGAGGATGCAGTAGGAAAGGTATGGGAATACCTTCAAAATGACCAAAATGAATTAGGAAATAAGGCGGGTCAGGACCCAAACATGACCACTCCCTTAGAGACGGACCCAAAGGGGGCGTCGGGAGTGGCTTTCACAGATGGCACTCATTCCCAGGTACATATGCAGTTTATCCCACACAGTCATCCTGATAACTATGGTATTGATAGTCACATTCATCCCATGGTTAGACATAGAGATGGTAGAAGTGTCCAGGAGAGTGAGAGAGGGAGCTACAGAAGGGGTTCACTGTTGGGTCAAGGGCCTGGCAGAAAGGTAGACAAGTCTTGTCGAGGCTCAGTCCGTAGCTCTAGGTCGGGTTCTAGCCGACTGTCAGGGGGGTCAGTAGCCCTGATAGAAAAGATTTTGGACAGAGAAGCTGAACGAGGACAAAGGGAAAGAGAAGAAAGAAGAGAGATGCTGGAAAACAGTGAAAAGGAAAAGAACAAGATTTACCGGGAAGAGCGTGAAGAGAGAAAGAGGTTATTGCGAGAGAAGGAGGAAGATAGAGAAAGAGAGAGACAGAAGGAGAGGCTCATTAGCCAATTAAAGAGAGAAAACGCTGCAGGTAAGTTGCAAACCAAGATTGAGATACAAGAGTTCGAGAAGATGCTGTTGAAAAGAGAGTTTGAGATGAAGGAACTCTCAATCCAACTCACTAGCCTTCAAACAAGGGAGGCTCAACAATTAGAGAGATACCAAAATGAGATTGACACCAAAGATAGTGCCAGTCAACACCCTTCAGTGGGGTCAGGTGAGCTTGCGGAGTTCACAACCACTGCTCAGGTCCACAGTAGTAGACCACCACATAATGATTATATCCAATCCCTCCACCCCCTAATCCTATAGCATCAGGAGCCCAGATTGCCCAGGTGTGTATGCAGGGTACCTATTCAGTACCGCCTGGTTATGATGCTAGGCATATCACTGGCTCTCTATCTCCCCCTCCCGGTTTTAATGTTGGGCCTAGAAACCTTGATTCAGCTGGTTTGCATATGATGGGCCCTCCACCAGTATCTGGAGGTCCTTTAGCAGCATGTTCAAACCTGGCTGGGCAACCAGGTTTCTCATATATACCACCAACTTTTACTATGGCACCTAATGTTTTTGAAGCTTCGCATGTGACGGTAAGTGCTCCTCCTCAACCTGGTTATCCACCTGTTCAGCAACATTTTGTATCTCCTAGTAGTAGTGTGCCTCAGGCAGCTAGTATGCAGCAGCCTTTGACGTTGCTGCCAGCTCCTGAGAAATTCAGTCCAGGTAATGATATTGCGGTATTCATAGCCAGGGTTGAGAGGAAGTGGTGCAACAGACAGATGTCTGATGCTGATAAGAAGGAGGCTTTTCTTGACCTCATAAGCAGCTCTGTTTATGAGTGGTACTTCTATAACGTGGATGCTGAGGACAGCTATGCTGCATTCAAGAGTAAGTTTGTCAAGAGGTATGGTCCCGTTGAAGGACCTAGGCAGAGAGAGTTTGATCTAGAGGAGAGGGTCCAGAAGGTAAGTGAGTCATTAAGGGATTTCATGGCTGCTCTCACTAAATTAGCTGTACAGGCTAACAAGAGAGGCGCCATGAAGGATGCTCTTGTGTTGAAGAGTTTTTGCAATGGAGTGCAGAACTTAGAGACACGGAAGGTCTTCCTGACCCGTTTCTATGATGACGTCAAACCCCCTCTAGACCCCGAACAGATGCTGGCGTATGCTGAGAAAAGCATAAATAAAAAGGCCTTAGTTGATAGAGCCTTGAAGAAGGAACCTCAAAAGGGTCACGACAACAGACCCCCTTCAAATAACCGTCCTCCATTCCACAAAGCTACCGAAGCTCACACTCAAAAGGAGAGTGGGCAGCCACAAAACAATGATGAGAAAGGTAAGTTTTTAAGTCATAGGAACCCCCCTAACAATACTGGTAACCCAAAATCATTCCAAGCAGGTCTGTATGGGCCCACAAAGCCCAAACAAGAACAGTCCCAGGACTGTAGGCTAGATGCGCGTAGGGATGGTAATAATGGGAGGTACTCTCAGCAGAAGGAGTACTCCCAGCGCCCAGCTTCAAGGGAGAATTGTGGCAAGTGCAATAAGCCTGGCCATTCTGCCTTGGAGTGTAGAATGAGCAATTCTACGTGTTACAATTGTGGCCAGCTGGGTCATATTAGACCCAACTGTCCTCAATTAAGGGGTGCATCATCAGACAGACCAATCAGGAC
>JAYRCC010077761.1:0-16080 GCA_036026455.1 Americanaplana fernaldi | reverse complement strand
GTTGTATGAACTGTCCATGTGGTTGTAAGTGCTATGTCTGGGGTGCAAAGTGATATGTCTGGCGAGGTATGTTGTTGCCCTATCCCTTCTACTTTAAAAAGTATTGTGGATAATTTCTCCATTATTGGAGAAACCGAGGGGGATTAAGTTACCTTCCATTTCTCAGTATCACCACAGTGGGTGCAGGTAATGGAAACTCGCATACCATGGATCAACCCGGAAGAAGAACCATGTGCCCTTATAGGCGGTCTCACCCCTCTCAAACGGAACCATAACTGGATTGCTATGGCGTTATACTGGCTCACGGGTTAGACATGCAAAAGTGTGTTCATTTGCACTATCAGATTGTACATAAGGCAAAACACGTTGCCCTTCTCCCATAAGTGTGCAGCCTATCTACACCAGAGAAACTAAATCATGGGAGGAATTGATGTATACATAACCTGATGACTATTAATTTCCATCTGATTTTTTAAGATTAGATACTATACTCTTTAGGAAGTCAACTAGATTTCTCTAACATCCTTATTTGAGTAAAAGTCAATGAAGCACAATATGCTGCATCGATTTTTCATTTGAATATAATACTCGGTGTTCATAGGGTTAACTAACAAAGACTCTTATTTAATCAGGTTTCAATACCATTATCTCAAATACCAACTCAGAAAAACATAAAGCTGTATCATTGAGTAGCTTCAAAGGTCAACTGATTGATTTTTTCTGTAGTGTCATGATATTAAATTGTGTAAATCATGTATACAACAACTGGCCAAATTACAACTGAAGCAATTTAATCCGTAAACTTCTTCTTCTAATAGCGCTTTGCTAGGCGGGGATATTTTGTTGAGCGCATGCGCTTGTTCGTGGCAAATTCACTCAGGTTATTCCACGTTTGGAAAAAATGACTGTTTTGATGGGGCGGACCTTGCGTGCGGAGCAGAGAGACACTGGTTATGTGTCCACGCACGTGTCCTGCTGTTTAATTTTGCCACTGTGGAAATTTTCAAATCTGATTGTCATTAAAATTGTTATCTATGTAAATTATCATTAGGTAATATTCGTGTCATTTATCAAACGTACAAAGTATGTATGTACCTACATGATGATATGATATGAAAATGAGTCACCCTTATTGATTAGTTAGGTGGGGGGTAAGTGTAACTGATGAAGGCTAACCATCCGGAAACCGTACTGTATTGCATTGTCCTAAAACCTAATTGCACTACTTATTTTATTAGTAGTATAATTTGTGCACGAAATAGTTATTTTATTATAAATATTATGTCACGACTCTTATGCTGGTGGATTATACCAATTTTTGTCCCCTGACATTCTTGTCTCTATCTTTTATTCTGAAAATTTTATGTTTTTAGGTAATTTGTAGAGTTTATAATATATTATGTAAATTTTGTTTTACATTTTATAGTATTTCTGTGCAACTAATTATACGAATTTAGTAAGTATTGATCAGTTAGGTGGGGGGTGGTGTAACTGATGAAGAAGGTTAACCAGCCGGAAACCGTACTGTATTGCATTCTCCTAAAACCTAATTGTACTACTTATTTTATTAGTAGTATAATTTGTACACGGAATATTTATTTTATTATATGTAAAAATAATCCTTAATATTCTTGATGTAAAAATAACGACACCAGTCCTAATTCCAAAACCGCATACATATGACCAAAAATTACAAAGTTATAAACGCTATAATCAAGACAAAAAATGTCCCGATACCTATATTTTATATTTTAAATTTATAATTAATTATCTTCTTACTTGTTGAGGGTCTTTTACATTAAACGGAATTCTATATAAGTTCGGTACAACAGAAGTGTTTATTCATTTTTCTAAAATATATACTATAATTTTTGATATTCCAATCCATCATGTAGTTGATTTACATAATTTGACATTTCTTTTTGTTACAGTGGACTATTTCGTTATAAATATGTTGATCCAAAACTGACCGAGATTAATAAGAATGATTGTCGCCTTATGAGGAGTAAGTTTGGCTTGAACTCACGGCAGTTTCATTTCTGCACGAATAAACGCAAGAGTGTCATCATGCATGCCGTGTTGAAGGCGTCCAAAGAGGTGGCCAAATGGTGTCCAGAAATATTCAAACACCGCCGGTGGAACTGCAGTCACATATTCAGTCTACCGAAACAACTCGAAGATATCTCCAGAAGTGAGTAGTTATGTAGTATGTATACCACACTAATCCTTCTTCCCGCCATTGTCATTGGCCCATTTTGACCATAGAGTGTTCCATGAACATTTTTGAACATACTCGACCATTCTATTCGATGTATTAGCTACATATTTCAATCTGTTTTCCTTTCAAGATATTGACCAAAACATACAATTTTGATGCTTTCAAAATTTGATAAAAGGGCTATGACGCCATACATGATTTTTATATATATTTCTATACTTCTATACTTTCCATACTTCTATACTTAAAATGAACTATAAAAAAGTTATTTGTGATTTTCAATTATTTCTATTGACGTGACCTCTATAATATATTTAGATTATTTTGAATTTTGTTCATTTTAACATGAAGCTTGTGAACCATTTTTTCTTGCCAAAACACTAGGTTTCCCTTAATAATGATTATCATTTTATATATATTGTAGTTGAATAAATTGATTAATTTTTGTCATTTACATAGTACTGTGTTGAACCCGTGTTTTGTCACTTTGGAATTACTCACTAGATTAACATAATATATAACTGATATATAATTATGTATAACTTATATTTTAAAATGATTATTATTTTAATGAAACACCCTAACCAACCCCAGTCAATCGACAATTTGAAATCTTTCCTATTTGATTTGAAACAAATGGTATCTCTTTGTAAGACAAACAAATTAAATTGGAATTGATCCAATATGATGATTAAACATTTTCTTTCCATTTTTCAAAGTTGAAGTTACTTTGAAATCGTTTGAATTTACTCTCCAATTTTTCAGTGTCGTTTCAAATTTAATATCTTTCAAAAATTATTCACAAATTTATTTACAATTTATTTCAAAGTAAAATTAATATGAAATCTTCCAACTATACTTACTTTTTAATATAATTTCCAATTTGTTCCAAGTTTAGTAGGTATACAATTTTGAAAGTTACAATTAATTTGAAATCTTTCTTTTCAGTTTTTAAAATAGTTTCGAAACAACTTTGAAATCATTATCTTTCAAATGAAATGGAAAGATAATTTCATTTTGGCTAAGATATTCCATTGATTGGAAAGATATACCATTTTCGATTCACAGATTTTTGAAGATTTAAGTGAATTTCAGATGCATAGTTCGAGATGCTGTGAATTGGGGTTTTTCAATGTAGTGTAAAGTGTAACATTGACATACCTAGATTAGTTATTATGAAAAATTATAGAATGAATATCTACATTTATATATTTCTAGGTACCAAAGAAAGAGCAATTATCCATGCATTGTCCAGTGCCTCCCTTCTATTCCAAATTAGTCGTTTGTGCGCGCAGGGTCAGTTTGAAAATTGTAAATGTCTGCAATCAGATAATTATAATTCAACAGAAAATTTTGTAGCATCCGGATGTGATGACAATATACATGTAATTAATTGCTATTTTTTCATAAGTCATATACCTACACTCTGGTATAGTATTTTGTTTTTTTCAATTTCAATAACAATATATTGCACACATGATGACGATATGACTGTTCTATCCACAACCATTTCGAAGCACTCATGCATGTTAATGATGAAACGCATAACACCTCAAGAACTTTGGTATTGGAACAATTATATACGACACATTATTTGTCCCTGAAACGACGGCACAGTCAACACTGACCAAACGCAAATCTAACGAACAAGATCCCTACATCTCAAACGGAAACTATGAAACCGAAGACGTATGATAGCCAGCAATTATACAATACTACTCAACAAAGACAGCTGCAATGACGAAGAATGTTGAAAGTGGTATCGTGACAAAAGTATCGATAAAAAAACCCAAACACAAACTCAACACAGCTCTCGAATCGCACCCCCTCCACAAAATACATAGCACAGCCAAACCACCACGCTACAAAACAAAGCAAAAATAACAACCGAAAATATCAAAAAGAAACTCGTAGCATCACATACACATTCTGTCATACAATATATACACACATACTCCAACCCAACACAATCACGCTTAAAACAAACCAACACATCAACATAACAGAGCAAACTAACTCTAACAAGACCTGACAGAAGGACACTGGTACAACAGTGCGCTGGTAAATCTCCTCTCTTGCAAGAATACCTCTATCACATTGATCCTGACGCAAAGCTCTCATCTGAATGGCCTCTCTGTCACAGACACACTCACAACACCACATACTTCTCCACATGCAAATACATATCAACCTACCACACTCAAGTCAGACTCACTTTAGACAGATCCACCGGGAGTGGCTCAACTTATCAAAAAGTAGCACCCGAAACTGAACGAGGTTGAGACGAGAGGGGAACGTTTCCTCTATAAGAGAGGACGTTGAGGCAATGTGCTAATGGAAACTAAATATATCAAACGACACTGGAAGAGATACTGTTAATTTCTCTACTTCAGGAAAGAACCTCCCCACGAAACCATCATTCGGCCACATGACTAAGAATCTATAAACATACTCATGTCCGAAGTAAAACAAAACCCAACAAATATCCTGGCATTGATGACAAATACCTTCTAAATGCATTCAAGCTGCTGGCAATTGAGGGATCAAGATTTTTAACAAACTATACAACATGATATATGGGAAAACAACTCCTGACCAGATAGACCAATGGGCAAAAGTTATCTTCGTATAGTTGATATTCCTAAGAAAGTAGATCAATACACGTGAATGCTCAACCATCTGCTTGATATCACACGCCATCCAGAAAAAATTATCCTCTGCATAATGATTGAAAGGTTTCAAAATCACCTCGATAGGGAAATCCTGAACCAGCAAGAAGGCTTCATATCTGGACGTGGAACTCGTGAAGCATGGAGGTCAACCAACCTCTATATAAATAGCATGTGATTGCGTGCAACATCGGGTTTTTTGAATCCACAGTTGAGACAGGGCTCCTTTACAACTCCGAAACATGGACCCTCAACGACAGCCTCTAACTCAATTGGAAGCCGCACGACGGATCGTGGGCGCCCTTAACAGCTCACCGACTGCAGAAGTATTTGTGGAAGCTGACCTACCCCGGATCCAAGATAGAGCTATAATGCTAGCCACAGTCGCTGTAGAGCGCAGCAGAAGATGCGAGGACGATAACCAACGTCACAAACAATGATGAAATTATCTAATGTGGCGTGCGTCTACGCTGTCAGATTTTCTTTTCGATTTGACTTTCGATTTGATTAGATAAAGTCGAAACAATTTTAACGAACAAAAATGCCGTCTACACTTGACCGATTTTTACTATTTTTATTTAAAAAGTAGAACATGTTCAACTCTTTCAATTTCATTCGATTCGATAAAAGTAGAACATTTCGATTTTGTTTTCGATTTCTAAATACATCAGAATTTTGTAAAATCTAATAGTGTAGACGCGCCATAAGAGGAGTCTCAAAAAGAAGGAATGGCGTTGGTATGCGAAGAAGAAATCTGGAAAAATATTCGGCAATGACACAGTACAATGGAAACGTCCAAACAGCATGAAACCATGGACGAACTTAACAAATGTGACGTTCGACACAACAAGAGTTAACGGCGAAAACAAGGGAGATAATCTGAAGATGGTAACCAAAAAACTGAAGAACAACAATGAATATGACTACTTCATCAACACCGATGGATCGGCGCGTGAAGGCAAACTAGACGGAGGCTCAGCTGTAGTGATATGGAAAGAACAAAACGTTATAGAAACAATGAGAATATATGTACCATCGGGACAATTCTGTTCGTCCTTTCAAACTGAAATAGTCGCTATAAATGCATGATCACAGAACTGGCTACAAGATAGAACGGAATGCAGCATAACAAGAATCGTCTGGACAGTCACTCGAGTATGGACCCCATCAAATTCTAATCCTACACATCAGACAACCCCCTGTTAACTAGTATTCGCACCACCCTCAAATAGATGAAAGATACGAGTAGAGCATCAACTTCATATGGGTCCCGATTAAGTCACTGTGGACTTCTAGGTAATGAACAAGCGGACAAAGCGGTGAGTAAAGCATCAATCATGGGAAAAGGACGCATGCGGATGGTTTTTTAATGTGGTCAAAGCAACATCCAAGGAATTGGAGAAGAAAGGAATCTGGGTACACGATAGAAGCAAGAATACGTTCGAAAAAGCAAAGTTCAATAGGCCACCTGGCTGAAATAAATTGCTATAGCAGTTAGCTGACTACGCATCGGACACAGCCTTGACCTCAGAGCACACTGCCACAGAATCGGGCCGGAAGAAAATGAGATGTGACGCTTCTGCGGAAGCATGCCCGAGGCTATCGAACACGTAATAGAAGTCTGTCCAGAGTTGAAACTCACACTACAACATCCTCTGGCCAAATCGTCTGAGCGCGACTAAACCTTTTTTGAAAGAGCAAAGCTGTGACTAGCACGCCAGCTGGTAAGGATCCGTTGCGGTAACTCGTTGGGCACACGATCCGCTCCGAGATATCCTGTCCTCAACCGCTCCAGCAAGTCATCATGTGGATGTACGACGTACCCCGGCGGCTCCTGAATCAAACCCTCCAGTATGAAAGAACATATTGTGAGGCGGGCAATACCGCGTCAAATCTGACAAAATAATTCTTCATAACCTTTGATTTAAAATGTTATATATATTATTTTGTAATAATAATAATATCAGAAGATACACATATCTATTTTTATTTGCTAAGTCGATAATTGAAATGAATAAGTCTATTTATGTATTTATATATTTTTGTATTCTAGATTGGAATGAAATTTGTCAAGCATTTCTTAAAATATCATAAACGTTTTAGAATCATTGAGAGGAGTGATCAAAGCCAGAAAGATCAACCACATTCCATTCTGTCCAAGAAACATGAACGCAAATATATGGACAAACATAATTATGAAGTGGGGATTAAGGTATGTATATGTAAACACAATAGTATTGTTATATTAATCAATGTGTACCTACCCACGTATAGTCTATAATGGTCATACAATATAGAACAAAACAGTGACGTAGCCAGGATTTTATCGGGCAGCGTTTCAAAGTAAGGTACACTTAAAAATAACTGTAGATGACCGATAGCCGGTATATATATGTTCAGCTATTTTTCATTTTTTGTCTCATTTTTCAATGTCAAATCAAAATGTTTCAAGTTTACTTTTTATAAAAAATGCAATTTTTCAATGATTTTTTTATTGGAATTCTATTTTCTTTTCTTAGATATTTAATTAATTGGAAAGATAATTAATTTCTGATTCACACAAAAATAAATAAAATGTGTCTCAGTCAATGTTCAAAATTGTGGGTGACATTTTTAAAAGCTTAAAATTGCTTTAAAAACACCTTCATATTTCACACTCAACATCGGGTCCAGTAGCCTAAGTGCTGGTTTAATTCGACAAGATGAAGATTGCTTGTTCCAACCTATGTTCGACGGCTGGAGTTGAGGGAAATACAGATGTACATTTACTTCTTTTATTGTTTTTTTTAATGAAAAGCAATCAAACTTCTACACTGCTTAATTATCATCAGGCATTCTTTTTGAATTAATTTTGTATTTTGTTGATGTAGATTAAGATACGTACTATTTTGCTCAAATTCAAACATTTTAGATATAAATTACGTTGTACGATTGCTTACAAAAACAGTAAAAAAAAGTCCACTAAAATTATTTCTCACTTTATCGATACGTTTTGAAACAATATAAAATAAATAATTTGAAAATAATTTAATAAATTGAATAAATCAAATAATTCAATAAATTCAAATAATTCATATACATAATTCAATAAAATATAAATGCATAAATATGCTCCTTTTTAATTATATGATAGCAAATAACAAATAAAACTTAAAATCAGTTAATTGAATTTTCTCAAATCATAATTTTCTCTATCCATCTATCCATCTATCTATCTATCTATCTATCTATCTATCTATCTATCAATCTATTTATATCTATCTATCTATCCATCTGTTATTTGTTATTTGTTTTAGATTATGGTCAATAATTTTCAAATTAAATGTAAATGTCATGGTGTAAGTGGTTCCTGTACGCAAAAATCATGTCATCGAGCTTTGGCATTTTTTGGTGACCAAAAACTTCATGAAATATTTAAACAGCATTATTTAGTAAGTGTACATATATTTTTCTTTTATAACAATTTAACCCTCTAGAGCCAGCCCTCCTGTCTACATACGTAGACAACCCATATAATATAGTCAATATTTATTGTTCAAAAAAACATGGAATATTGTTATTCGAAATCCATCATTAAATTGTTATTTTGTAACTGTTTATAAAGCGATAGTATTTATCATACATGTATTCTACAAGTTATCACTACTCATTGGCCCAGCTGTCTACACACGGAGACAAAAAACCCACAATTATATTCTTGATTACATAAACGGCAAAGGCGGGGTTGATGTGATGGATTCCTGTGTAGAAGACTTTTCCTGCAAGCGCAAAACAAACAGGTATCCCTGGTATATACCTACCTCTTCAATATGATTGATATTGCAGCCAATAATAAATACATCATTATGAAGTGCAATGGATACACAAATACGCGGTACCTACCATTTTCTCAAAAAGTTAGCTGAACAGTTGGCGCAGGAAAACTTGTAGCATCGCTATGACCAGGAAAGCTCCTATTCACAGTCCAAAGACGCATTTCATGCCTGCAATTTTCCGGGCAAGAGGAATCACCCTGCTGCATATGTGCCCGGAAGACCGTCAAAGTGCCAGATCATGAAATGTCGAAAATCGACCTGACTGTCGTGCTCAATGTGTAACCGCTATGTTTGCAATGATCACAAAATTCAGGTGGTGAAATGCGGTGAATGAGTGTATCAACACTTTATAAATCGTGTGCATATTTCGCTATCAAATATCCACAATTTGTGAACTGTTGTCACATTATTATATATTCATATTCAATTCTTATACTTACATGCGTGTAAAAAATATATTATTTGTCGCACATGTATAATAAATTTCAATAAACTATAGTTCAGAATATGATTTAAATTAGTTTTTCCTTGTTAGCGTCCGATTTATTAGAAATATAAATATCCTAGGAAATTGTCTACATATATGTAGTCAGGTGGGCTAATTAAGATATAAATTTATCCGGGCTCTTGAGGGTTAATCAATAATAATAATTTGAATATCTTTTATGTAATACAAAATAATAATCATGCTTCTTTAGATACTATAGAAATACTTTATTACATGATACATTTATTCGTTTGGTTATTTATATACTACTTTAGTAGTATTTCCTAACAATATTTCGTTCTCCCCGAAAATTAAATGAGCAAAAATCAAAAGTTAAAGTTACAAAGCTACAATGGACTCAGATCATAATAGCCGGAGTTTGATTCCCGCCTCGATAAGGAAAGGTATTCTCGCTCGCAGCAACAAGTATCAATTAATCCTAAATGTTGGAGAAATGGACTATCAAGGCCCTATCAACGTATTTTGAATTGGAGGGAGGAAGGGGGTGGGGGGCAGTTTCCATGGTGGCATAATTATATAATAAAAAATATAAATATTCCAGCAATTATTTAAACAAATATAATACAGATATTTTAGATAAAGCTTGTGAATAAAAATATTCAAAATACTTTGTAACAAATTGTGTTTAGTAACTATAATTTAACAAATGATAATATTCTCTTTTCATTGTTTTTTCATCAAAATACTCATATTATGTAGCTATAGTTTTGATCAGGAAAAACGAAATCCGCGAAAAAGTGGTGACAGCTGATTCAGATCTCGAATTGAATGATTTTTATGTTGATAATAATTAACATCTATTAGTTAATAATCTTCTATTTTTGATATGCTTACGTTTTGCAAAATAAATGCATACCTGTACTGCTATTTCATGTTTCATATTATCAGACTGCTAAAGTTGGACATGTCACTCATACCAAGCAACTGAAAGCCAAAATGAGTATTTATAAGAATTCCAAAATTGTAACCACTTACGATACCCCTATTGACCCAATGGAGTTGGTCAGCATACAAGGTTCGCCTGACTTTTGTCGAAAGGAAGATGATAGCGGATCTGATGGAACTGTTGGACGGTAATTTGGATAGATTTTTACTTCATAATAGTATTCATACGTATATATAATGATGATGATATGGCTTTTCGCTTGGCCATTCTACTGGGGGTAAAAAATAGTTTGTTAGAGGCATTTCTGAGTTTCTCAGTTGGCGGCATAAGATTTGAGGAAACAGATGTCATTCCTTCTGTTTTTGGGGGTCTCTGTATGTAGTCTGCATCTGCAGCTTTGTTTCTTGCTAGGAAGCTATGGAGACTTTGTAATTACTTATACAGTAAAAAAACTAACCAAGAAAAAGAAGAAGGAAATAAAACATAAAACGGCATACAAAAGAAAAAGGAAAACAAAAAATCTGAAATATAATATTTTGAATATTCCTAGTAGGGTACGTCAGTATAGTTTGATCGCTATACACAAGTTAAATGAAGATGTGATGTAAAGTCCTAACTTTTTCAGTCCGGAATCCAATTTAATAGAGCATCGTATAAGTGTAAATTATGTATTAATTGAAATACTCAGTGTATTCTATCGACCTAATCTATAATTAATTATATCGAAAACCCGGATAAATAATATAATGAATCAATAGCATTTAACAAAATGAATAGCCTCTATTCATACTACTCGATAGTGGCATTCGATAATTTATTTATTATTGTAGTGGGTGATTGGGGGGAGTTAAGCTATCTGCCATTATACTTACTGTGACCCAGTTTCACCACAAGTAATGGAAACTCATACAGCCTCAGCTTTGACCCAGGGTAGATTTAAACCCAGGGCCTGTGGATCCTAAGGCAAGCGTGCTAACCGTTAGGCCACGGAGCAAGGCTATATAATATAAGGTGTCCTTGAAAAAACGGCGTTTTTATATATATATTTACAAGGATTTAAAACACAACATGACAATTAGTAAACAGTCAGAGAGAACAAACAACAGTACATGATAGAACGTAGACACCTTCGCTGTCAATGACCTTTTGGCAGTGAGTCTTTAGAGATTTTCGTCCAAGAATTGTTGTACAATCCAGACGTATATAAAAATGCCGTGTTTTTCAAGACACTCTATAATAGAATAGAGTGATCATGCATGGCACTGTGTAGATAGGGTAATTAATTCAACAGTCTTTGGTCAAAATGATCCGGGTTCTATATTCTACCTTGGATTGACTTCATAAAATGATAGATTCATTGATATCGGTATTGAGAAAGCTTATCTTATATTCTTGCTTTGAGAGGAACTGTGATAGATCAAAATTATTTCTTTTTACAGGCGAATTCCATTCTTATAATTGATGGAATTGAGAGTTTTATTTTCACTGTAAAAAGTCGAAATATTAGAAAACGCTTATGAGATTTAGTTAAATTATGCTAAGTGACTTTATAAGTCAAATAAATGAAGATAATGTTTTCAAATTCATTGCTGTATTCAAGTGTTATATTATGTTTTTTTCTTGAAATTGAAAGTATTACAGTTTTTGTTATTGTGGTATAGCCACCTACCCTACTCCAGAGGGGAACAGGACAATCTTCCTGGGACCTTAAAAAGTATATAACTTGTGTGAGATTTCGCCACAGATTGAGCAGAATGAGCCTTGTTGGACATAGGAGGAACAATTAAAGATGTGTATGTGTATGGTGGTATGGGGAGTTTGATGACATGCTGGACATACCTATGTTTTGGGTGTCTGGGTTGATGAGGTGCTGAAATATGTTGAGATGGGGACATGCGTTGGACCTGGCCGTATCTACTATCTAGGTCTAATTATGTGTGTAATTGTATTAATTTGTGTCAAAAAGTTGGCTTGATTATAATTCAATGCTGCCATATTCTACTGCCTTTCAGACGATGTGTCACTGACAGATCAGCTCCCAATAATTGCCACACAATGTGCTGTAACAGAGGCCATCGCCAGACAAGGGAAACGATTGTCAAAATATGCCGATGCCATATTGATGTGTCGGCTAGATTAGAGTGTGTCAAATGCAAAGTAACAGAAACACGATATTATTGTCTTTAACATTATATAATATTATATTTGGAAACGTATATATATACATATGTATATTGTTAAGGTCATTTGACACTAAATTATTATTCCTACATTAATAATCGATTCCCAATTTATATACTCTTTATTATATTTATTGTATTTTTCTGATATATTGAATTATACATACTATTTGTACATATTTCATTATTGATCATTATTTACTGTAATTAACATTTAAAGCTTATGACTTCTATGTATGTGCTATAAAAGCTATATTATTGTCTAATTGTAATAAATTTAGCAGCATATCAGCCATCAAAAATAATCGGGATAAAAATAGCACAATTACAGATACAGCTGAATGAAAATTGAATTTGAAAATTTTAATATACTAGGTAGGTATCACTGGTTCACTTTACGTTTAGTTAACTTGTTGAATAATTGCTTCACTAACTTCTAGTTAGTATGACATTCACAATCATGGTGACATTTTATCTGTCCACACAATTTTATAAAAAAAACAGAAACACTATATCGACGTCACTTCGTTGTTGGAACTCGTATTCTGTTCTGTTTTGTTTGGATGTTAGACGATTTAGCTCCTAGGAGCCATATAGGGGGTTCTATTGGTGGTAGAGACCAGTGTCCTTCAGAAATCTTACAATAAGAAGGAGTGGGAAGAAAAGATGGTGGAAGGAAATTAGGAGGTTCCCAGAGATGCCGCCGCCTGGATTCCCAACGAGGACAAACAAGCAAGATTTCGATGTTCTGAGCGTTTTCGGTGATGAGGCAGAGGTCAGTCGGCGATTTGTCGCTGGAGTGAAGGTACGAGATCACTTACATGCTTTTAGCTGGAAGATAAGTCTCTGGTCACGCCTGGGAAGGGGAGAGGAAGAGGAAAGGTAGGAGAACAGCTGATGAACCAGCGAAGGCTGTTGTAGGGTGAGGCCAAGGCTGTATCCATTGCTTAAAGTAGAAGAGCTTGAGGCGAGTCTTTGTCGAATAGTAGTTGATTGGTGTGTCAATTTGCTCTAGGGATGTCACGTCGTTGGCTAGACGATCGGCTACTCTTTTCCCTTCAATGCCGACATAGTTAAGAACCCAGTAGATAGTGATATGGTTTCTAGTGTTGTGGTTAACAATTTTGTAGATGGCTTACCAGGCCTTCAAGCTGGAAGTGGGATCAAAACTGAGGCATTGATGGCACTTCTACTGTCTGAATGGAGTCGGATGGTTGCTGTGAATGGAGTCAGATGGTGTGCGATGGAGGTCAATGCTGAGGAGATGGGATTTCAGCACCGGAAACTAGAACCATACTTTCCAGCAGAGACCGTGATTTCAACACTTAGATTATCATTGTTATCATCGCAGATTATGTACGCTTCTCCACCACAGTCTTCAGAGCTGTTCTTGGCTGAACCAGCTGTCCAGATCTGGAAGTTGGCTGTTGGGCGATTACGATGCTGGATTGGAAAGCCGCGGATCTGATTTCTGGGGGTCGCTTTTTGAACAGCCCATGATGGTGCTTACAAAATAAATTCAAAACAACTGGATCTGTTCACAATAGAAACAAGAGCAATTCCAGAAGACCAAAGTCAGGGAGATCTCCATGAGTTAACATTATGCAAGAGTTAGGCATTCGGTCTGGCATAGTCCAAAAAAACCTTGTGGGGGATATTACAGGAATAAACAGTTTCATTTAAATCTTTATCATAAAAGACTTGCGTTTATACCTATACAAAATTCAAATCATACATTCAATTACTAATTGTGACAAAGCATCAATAGGGGTTCGAAAATAACCAGCGACAGAACTATATCGCAATGTGATCCATCAGTTTTCTACAGCTCTAAATCGTCAGCATGATGTTGCATTTAATACCCTGCCTAGCAAGTTACCTAATTGTTTCTTGTTTCGTTTATCCCGATTACGTTTTTTATGACACACCCTGTATTATAATTAATTCAGATCCGGCACTTCCTCAGAACATATTGGCTGGGTCGTTTTCTGGTTTTGTTGGTATACTAATACCAATATGACAAACGAATTATTTAGAAAATGGAATACTTCGTACTAGAATTTAATTAGCAGCTTACAATTTATCGATGTCTGTGTATCTAACTATACCATGATATCAGATGTCTATTAACTATACGTTCTAATTTAGAGTTTCATTTAGTTGTTTGAAAATGACATAGAAATCACCAATGAAATTCGATAACCACAAATTAAATACCAATAAGACATCATGTTGGTTAATACATTACGTGATGCTGAAATGTCAGCAACATGCATAGTCATTGGTGTTGATACCAACAAGACGAACAAGGCAGATATTACCAATTTTATATGTATGTATCTCCAATAAATATCAATAAACGACATACATTATTCTTCATTTGAACTAATGTGTTGACCAATTATATAAATACACGACACCAATTGTTTTAATTTTCACAAGACCTGTTTTCATTCTATTTCAGAAATGTCTACATGAATTTCAGCTTTGTCCATACAATTATTTTTTTTTCCAGTTCAAATTCAGACAATATATGAATGAATGAAGAAAATTAGCTTTAGATATGTTATTAGGAATCAGTATATCCATTCGGTTTACCTTTTGGCCTAGACCATATCAACGACGTCCTAAGACATCATAGCCCTTCTCACCACATTTTTCCATTCTATCCGATTTATCTGCTATATATGGCTACCATGAACTTCATCTGTAAAATTCGATTTTTATATTAATTAAAACAATAATATTAGCGATATACGGGACAATATGCGTATTATTAGCTTCACTTATGACGGAGTAACTATGTCTATTGACTAAAGATTTATTATACTTATTCACTGAAAATGAGCCACTTCAAATGTCTTGCTGCATATAAAAACTTTTGAAATTTTAAATATAAAAAACTTCCTGGCGTATTAATATACGTCTATGTACCAAATTTTGATTAGATCGGAGTTATTACCAAAACTAGAACCATCTCAAAATCATCCAAAATATGTTTTTTTAACACTCGCAAGTCCATGATGGGATCTGAAAGTATGTAGGTATATTTTTAGCGATAAAATATAAAGTAAATTATCAATCGTTTAACATTTTTATGAGAAGTTGTATTTATATGATATATATACAACTTATGTTAAAATTATGTTGCTCAAAGTTTTTTCAAATCAAGTATTTTCCATGTTTTGCAATAAAAAATTACTAGATTTTCAAACTCGGCATACGTACAGATTTCATTTGTTCGTATTTATTTATTCATAATATGATAGTCATTGGTTTTTACAATCAATTCAATCGTCAAATTCTCAAACTTTATTCTAAAATAGTCAACGGCCCATAAGATATTGGCTATCTATATGGCGGAGATATATATCAACCAGGGACATCTAGAAGTCTGGGACATCTAGAAGTCTTCTAGATGTCCCTTATTTCAACTTGTATGAATAAAACTGAGATTGAGATAGTTCTCTCAGTTCGGAGATATATTTCAACTGGTATGAATAAAGCGTTTAAACCCTTCGCTTTGCGTTGGTTTCACCAGATTGATAAAAAATGACAAGTCACAGAGCAATGGTCTTTTGACCTTGTGGCTAAAATTTTCTTGCGCATCTTATCATCATTGGCTCACAAGTGGTCCTAGGTGGCCTCTGAAAATTTCCCGTCAGGTCCATTTTTCGTCATTTTCAAAAAGTGACATTTTTTTCTAAAATATTTTTTTAATTACATGAAAATGAAATGTTTTCATGTAACTTTGGATCCTAGTGTTAAACACCATATAGAACAATGTTATATAATAAGTTTTTC
>JAYRCC010076650.1:0-11217 GCA_036026455.1 Americanaplana fernaldi | reverse complement strand
ATT
The DNA here is from genome assembly GCA_036026455.1 of Americanaplana fernaldi. NCBI lineage: Eukaryota > Metazoa > Platyhelminthes > Proseriata > Otoplanidae > Americanaplana > Americanaplana fernaldi. The sequence continues at coordinate 11,214 of JAYRCC010076650.1, read as the reverse complement.
AGCTACTACCGGTAGTATCATTTTTGGATTAACCAATAGAAATTGTATTATTTGTAGATTAACCAATAGAAATGGAGTAGTAAATTATTTACTACCGGTAACAAGCTAATACCGCTTTATGCAATCCACCCACAATATATAGGGGATTAGAAGAAAACCACATTAGTGCATGCGCATTCTGTTATCAATCAATTTGATTACATACGTAGATCACAGATACATGTAATACTTACTACTATACCTATTACTTACTTGTTTGAATATACATACATATCATGTACACAAAACTAGGCATACCTAATTATTAATTTTATTTTAGCCTAACACGCGTGATGAAATAAGTTGCATGTCTGCGCGCTGATGAGCTCGTTTTTTAATTGTTTTAATACACTTTTTTAGATTTATATCAATTCCATAAACATATACACTGATTACCTAACATGAAGTATGAACCCTTTGCTAATGTATTTAATCACGAGAAGGCTTCAATCTTTATGAGATTCTGTGTATGTTTGCATGTAGGTATATAGCTATACATACTTATAAATTTGAATTAATTTTTATTTTATTAATTTTGTTTTAAATAAGGATAAGGATAAAAAAGTTAAATATAATTTTATTTTATTTGGAAACCCGATTTTCTACTATACTGCTTTACAGCTTCTACATAATATAACATCTTCTTCTGCTTGCTCGTAACCGTGTGTATACTAGGTTGTACGAACATGATTTGTTATCTATCCATTTGATGTTTCAGACAAGACAGTGGCCGAGATGCGTGACCTCTCCCGCTCTTGCAGCTCCAGCATGTCGAGTCTGGAGAACATCAGCTATGAGACCATCAAATCCATTGCTTTTATGGATTCATACCCAAGAAAATTTGGTGAGTTTTTCCTTCCTGTTTCCTTCATCGTCATGCATGGTAATTCACTATCAATATGCTATGCACATATCAATGTGTTGTTCTGAGTCTCTATTACATGCATGGTGCTATAGAACATCAAAAATAGACGTCCAGGTAACTCCAAACTTGCATCTTCTCTTCGCTTCGCTTCTTAACATTCCTGTCAACTTACAATAAAAAAGGTGGTCACAGAAAACTGTATTTTTAATTTTAAAATGGGAAAAATGAGAAAAATATTGTTATCGATTTTTTAAATTGAAAACAATGGATATGTATAATATATTATGTAAAGAATTGACACAATGCAATGCACATATATACATATCAATAATATAATAATTGGGTGTGGTTTTGGCTTACTGGAACATACATGGATTAATTTCTCACGTATTATACATATATCTGTCTATCTTTTAATCAACTCAACTTCTTTATATCAATTTATTTATTTATTTATGGTGTTGTTTACCATTTTATTGATTAAAATATCTATGTATACCTCTATTACCATATTAAATGTACCAAAAGAGTGCAATGTTCGCACTTAATGTGAAATACATAATATTAAGCTAAATACATAACTTACATATTATTATACGCAACTATTTTCTATATAACCTACTAATTGTCTCTATTTGTAAGGTGAAATAATGTTACACCTATAAACAAGACTACATAATATTCTCTTAATATCCACCCCGGCAAAAATAGACGCCGCCCCGCATATCGATGCTATGCATTTTTAATAGTAGATAATAGTATAATATAAAGTCATTCCATCATGTTACTTTAATATTCAATTGCCTCTGGTCTTCATGAACGTTTTGCAAGGAAGAAACCCTCTCTTATTCAACGTAATCGTGCCGATGAGCAAAATTACAAATAAAATTAACAAGTTGTGCAAGTCTCGTTGGCAAAAATACTTTTGACGTTGTTGTTGTGGTAGCTGTCTATCATACTCCGGAGGGTAGCAGGGCAACCTTCCTGGGACATTCAAGAAAGGATAATATGATATATGCGAGATTTTGCGTCAGATCGGGTGGGGTAAGCGTTGTTGGATTGGGGGGGGGGGGGGGGCAATTGAAGATGTGCATGGTATGTTATGGGGGGTTCGGTGGCATGCTGAACAATTGTTTTAGGTGTTTGGGTTGAAAATGTGTTGGAATTTATTGAGATGGCCATGGGAGCATGTGTCGGATTTGAGCTGTTTCAGTAGAGGCAGTAATATTATATACCATTTCAGAATACCTCACACACCCAAGCCTACCCCATTGAAAAGCTTTCACAGACCCCACCCACCACCCCAATCACCAGACTTGTATTCTATCGAAATCTTAATGTAGAGCCCCTTATCAATCGATTTTGAAATCTAGAGAGAGAGAGAGATCCATATTTACTGAATAAATTATGGTAACAGGTTTATAATATCTGGACAAACATCCTGCAGCAACAGCTTGAGTCAATGTCAAGGAGCGTTGGTTGTTGCTTGATGTCCGTAGTGATGCAATCCCATATTGAGCTTGTTTCTCACCTCTAGTATTTGCCCCTTTGAGATTGCAACAATCTCCCCCTTCAGGATCACCACTTCTTAATTGATCCAAACTAATAAAATATATTAGTCTGTCGATTAATTATTATTGTAAATTAATTAGTTAATGCATATAGTGTTTTCATGTCACAATGACACAATTGAAATTCGTAATGGCGCCATTGGTAAATAGTTAGTTGCAAGTCTGTCTGATTCTCAACTTCTCTCATTTTAACATGATTATGATGCACATGTATATGCTTTCTATCTATCTATCTATCTATCTATCTATCTATGACCACATATATTGGAAATATAGTGCCATTCCGATATTCAATTATGTCATTGGAATATGAACATACAGTACTATATTAAAAAGTTATGTTACGACTTTGTTTAAAATGCATAACATTCATACCTATGGGGTGGCGCTACTTAATGCTGCCTGGGTGTATATATAATGTACCTACCGATGTACTTAGACTGACACATACACACACATACATTTTATTGAGCACTCTAATAAAGTTCTAAACGCGACTTCTTTCTTTTTCGTCTTCTGAACCAGAATGGATGCTCACCTTATTATGCATTATATTAATATGCATTGGTGGTGTAGATTTAACCAGCATTATATAACCATGTTCAATCTATTGTTACATTATTTTGTCTAGAATATTATGCATTTTAAATTAATTCTGCCTGTCTGTGACACAATAATACTTCACCATCAGTATATCACAATACCACAATATATCTAACTAACTTGTATTATATATATATATATATATATATATTGTGAAACAACGACATTGTCTAAGACTATATCTAAGTATAGCTATTGTTAATGGGTGTAGATCTATGTTGGTATTGATTTAAGGTATGTATGTCTGCTTCAGCTGAACATTACCGTAATGTATGTGTGACGAATGACGTTACAGACTTATTATGCATCATCACACGCACCCAGTCACACCTTTTCATTAGAATATTATATTATGTAGTCTGACTTTTAAATAATTAATCAATCGATGACATTTTTGAAAAATAATTCAAATAATACGATTTCTGTGATTTACATAAATCTATGGAATCTAACTATATGTTCTCATAGATTCTATCTATAGAGTACTTAGATGAGGCAGAACGATCTACTTCAAAAATGTCAACATGAATTTCAGGACTTGTATACATGAATTTCAGACATGTGCAAGTGAAATTCAAAAATGTCCCTATTAATTTTAGCTGTATATAATTATTAATTTAAAAAAATAGTTTATTTACTCATCATAATAAATTTTATAAACGAATTAATGCATACAAAACATATTTAAATTTCAAATGAAGTATCTACGAATTTTTATTTTAAATTTGTAGACAAAATATTTAAATGTAAATGTCCGTCAGAAGATAATATATATAATAAAAATTACCTTTAAAATACTGTTTTAATATTGCGATAGAATTATAACACTAGGGCGATCATGACACAATGGCCCGGGTTCGACTCCCGTCTTGACCATATAAATTGATAGTGTCATGATGTCAGTAAGGAAAGGCATCCTCGACTTAAAACGCACTAAACGCTCCAATAAGGTCCCGTAAGACAGGTAAAGTCAAACTCCAAAATAATAATGGGGGAAATGACTATATTAGATTTAATTGGACAAATCTGAAATTTATTTAGACAAAGCCTAATTTGACATTACATAAATAGAGCTGCAATTGATATGGAAAATCGAAAATTCATCTGGACATTTCTTGATTAGATCGAAAATGGATGTAAATAGTCGTTATCAAATATATGCATTATTAGAAAGAGTTTTGAATTCTCAACTGAAATCCATCAATATAATTTTTTTTAAAGACGAATAAAAAACGTTACCGTACATTATAATACCTTCTATGAAGAAATTATTATTATGATTCGAATTTCAGATAATTCTCCCACTCCTAGCATCTGGATTGGTACCAGTTTAGGATCAGTTCTAGTCATTGCCATACAGATCCCTGAGAATCGAGCCTCACAGACAATCAATTTGAGTCCCAGTGGTGAGTCCTATAGTATGTATATGATGTATAAATAAGACGATAATAATAATGAAAGAAAAATAGACAAAACACAAAGAGTATGTCTACGATGAATTACAAATACAATAAGTAATATGCTGTATATTGTATACTTGCGGATAAGAGCACACATAAAATCGAGAAGACAGGTATGATATACCTATTAAGAATTTTCTTGCAGAAACATACAAATCTACAGTGAAATCCTCTTAGCTAAAAGATTTAAATAATGTACAATGAATACAACATTAATAAACGTTTGTCAAATATGATGGTCTCTAAAATAGTCGGTCATATTAAACGATTATAAAGATCATAAAGTGTTTGAATAATTTTATTTACAAAAAAAATAAAAATTCTTGTTGGTTTTCCGCCACTTAGCGATTCCTGGCTGGGGAATTGATTTTACATTTTAAAATGAAGCAAAAGGATATAATATATTAATTATCATATACAGAACATTTTTTAATACACCTATATGTTTAAATATAAGACCATCCCTCCCCCCCCCCCTTTCACATCCATATCTATATTACAGAAACTTCATATTAATATTATTATTCCCTTTGGGCATACATGATGTAGTTTCACTCTGAAATATCCTGTAAATTTATAACTGAGAATGAATACTTAGGCTTAATTAAATTGTTGCTGCACTCAGACGAGTAGTTTCAAAATTATTGATTATATTTTGTCAGAATTTGTCATTTCATTCAAAAAAGTAGTATGCTCCTCCCTCCTCTTTTACCACCCATCCCACCTACCTATACCTTTCATTCGTGTGTATCTATTAAACATGTATATCATACTATACAGGTACAATGTTCCGCCTTCGAGGTGAAGTGATGACAATGGCATTCCTGGACACGGGTGGGGAGCTCATGTCCCACCCCACTGAGAAGTGGGAGGAGGCCCAGAAGCTGCAGCCGGGAACCCCAACCCCGGCCCACCTGTCCGGGTATAGCGGTAACGTGGCGGGGGAGGAGGGAGCCCGTAGTTTGGCCGAGCGAAGTGCCACATGGCGGCAGCAAGCACGCAGGGATCTTCTTGCGGGAAATCAGGGCGGCATGGGATCGTCGGGAAATCAAGGTATGTCCAAGTTTTTTCAATACATTTCATGATGTATTATGTACAATGTACGTTTGTGTTTTTTTAAGCTATCCTATGCGGTATTTATGCTATCAATTTCATAATTATAATTTTTCCGCTAGATTTCATGCTAGGTATCTCTAGCTACACTGAACCTAATATGAATGCATTACTTTAGAATGGCTTCATATTGAACGTGTTTTTAGACACTGATTTTAATCTCTCGAATTACTACATAGTTTATAGAATATGGACAATTATACCATACTGAACGACTGACATAATCTGATAGGTAATTCAATTTAAGGTGTAACTTTTAGGGGTAATTTAAGAGTACATTTAAATTCTTTAAAAAGTGCGATCATGGCACAGTGATAAGACGGTGGATATTGGTCACAATGGCCCGAGTTCGACTCCTGTCTTGACCATATAAATTAATAGTGTCATGGTGTCGGTAAGGAAGGGCATCCCCGGCTTAAAACGCACTAAACGCTCCAATGAAATCCCATCGCAAGACAGGTAAAGTCGAACTCCAAAATAATGGGGAGATTTACTTTTTTTAATTCTTTAAAAAATATAATTTATAGGGGTATTTTGACTGCTGGTTTCAAATTGTTATGCTAGAACCACAAGAAATGGTCGGCTGTGATTATTTGTGTGCATAAAATATGGTACTACAATGTTATAAAACACCACAACTAAACAATTGAAGATGGTTGTTTTATTATATTGCTAAAATTAAGGTAGGCGTCGGTCTGATTGATTACATAATATATCGTGGACACTTATAGAAGCTATAAAATATTTCTTTATACACCTATATATAGCAGCTAAAAAGCTATCCACCAAACAATAGTTTAAAACATTTTTTAGAAAATGGCCTTCAAGTTATTTCTCTCGCTGAAAATTCAGAATTCATATATCTCGGTAAAGAATTGGATATTCATAGTAATTATAATCTCTCCTAAGCCCTATACATACAAAACTGCATTTATGGTTTGTGGTATAACATTTTTGCTTTTTCGTTACGATATGTATGTACAACACATATTTATTTATATGCAATCCGAATTTCAAATCTCGCTGAATGTCTTTTGTGATGCAGAGCTGATTATTTAAATTATATAGTTTGTACATATATGAAATCGGGCGACACTTTTCACTCACCGTGTACAATACCTATTTCATTTATGTTTCCCTTTCAGGTGCTGCCCTGGGTCCTCTATTAACGGGTCTCATTGTTCCAACTGGATGGCATAATGTATTCTATATGTTGATCACCTCAGATCTCTTGGCATTCATGATATGCCTCTTCATCATTGCACGAAATAGTTCCTCATCGGCGCCGTCCATGTTCCCCTGCGTATCCCCCCTAATTATCTCCTACATGTCCAGGTTTATTGCCCCGGTCACCGGGATTTCCATCCTTTTCCTCTGGCTACTCTTTGTGTTTTCGGGATAATTCGTTGGTTGATGTTTGGGGTATTATGTATTTAGTATAATATACTTATATAGTATGTTTAGGATGTATCGTACCATGTGAATATTGTTTATAAACTTACAGTGCTGTTATTGAACTACTATTTAATTATACACATATTATTGACATTATTACAAGTAATAACTATATCTCATTTTAGTTCGAACATAATATGCTATACAACTACTGAGGAAACTAAGGGTACCCACTATTCTGCTTTCAATCTCTATCCCATATTTTGCATTATTATCAAAAAATCTTTAGAAAGAAGATATTACTTAGAGTAGTATTATAAAAAAAAAAATATTAGGATATATTTTTTGTACATTTTGTAAATTTAATACAATACTGTGTAATATAATTATATGTATGCTGTGTTTAGAACTATATCTACGTATTTAGGCCAATGTTTTATTTTTGACTGGCCTCTCATTTGTCATTTTGTACTTTTTTCATTCTCAAGCATTGAACATTTAATACTAAAATTAAGTAAATAAAGTCATCAATATATTATAGACATAATTTATATTCATAAATGAAACATTATTTATGATTTTACCACATAACATAATTATATTTCAATACATGATCAAAACATTATTTAATTTATTTAATTAAAAAAATAAAATAAATATACTCATACTACTCAAATAATGTAATTATTAATAATAATTTTCGTATTTACGATGCATTCCATATCTCAGTTTATTTCTCAAACTAAAACTGTTGGAAGTTTAACACTATCTGAACCGGGGGGGTCTCATTTTTTACTGAACAATTCAGGTATAACAAGCTTTGGTGACTTTTAGCGCAAAAAATTATTTTATAGACCCATCTGGACGATCAGGAGAGCCCTTCCGTCCAACACCATCACCCCCCCAAAATTTTTTTTTCGATTTTTCATTTTTTTGTGAAATAAAGTGAAACAAGTAACTGAACAGTAATAAAATAGTAATAAAATGGGATACAATTTTATTATCCAGCCTAAAAGTTTGAAAAATGTGATTTTTTAAAAAATTCTCAAAAAATTTATGATTTTTTATTTTTGACAGGAATTTTTTCTTTTGTATTACATTTTTCGCAACATAATATTGTAGAAAACATCCTGAACATCATGACAAATTTCATACTCCTAGCCCCACGGCAAAGCAATTTTTAGAAGGCCCCCCCCCCGGGATATGGCTGCGCTTTTTAGCCCGGTTCAGATAGGGTTAATTAATGTCGATGGAAACTTGGAAACCACCTGGTAAAGTTAGCCTTTCCTGTCCGGTTGATTGTTGATATTTGATGTCGTATAACTATATCTGTGATGTAATCATAGGGACATGTCGGAACACTTTACTTATGAATGCGTTTTCAAGATGAGATAATGTCGGAAGCCCTCTACTTCATTCATTTTCTGAAGAATGTTTCCGACGTGCCTCCACCCCATCCCTTCGATGTGAAGTCTGCTAAAATAATGTGAAAAAAATATCACATTTTTTGGTAAAACATGTTGATAACAATGAATACAACAATCTGAGATCATTGAAACATCATAATGGTGTGATCTAATAATAATGATACAAATGTCTACAATTGAAGGGGCGTTTATATTGACGTGATCAGGACGTGTGTATGTGATTACAAATCGAGTTTACCTTTTTTCATAATGCTTTGAATGCAAAAGTTGTGATATATATACTCACCGGTATTTTCTATTGTTAATATTTGTAATTTGATAGGGCTATGAACACATGTTTTTTCTATGTCATAATATTATTATGTACTATTGATACCTAATATGTATGTACTTATTTTAGTATTTATTTCTCAATAAGATCCTCCACCTGACCCAAGTCTGTAGCCCAAATATAGGGTGTATGTATATTCCACTGTGGTGGTGATCCTAACGGTGATCCTAACGGTGATCCTAACGTCTATTCTGTCATCGTATCGATATCGATTTTTTCTCCGCAAGTTCGATGTCGATATGACATCGGTTTAATCTCATTAGACTTGAAATCGATCTCATTCGATCATTAATAGAGAAAATATATAATTACATCTCATAATTATCAACACATTCCAAACATTATGGGCTTATGAAATATAAATAATAACGAATTAAATACATTTAAGTAGTTTATAATATTTTGAAAATTCTGATCTAAAATCGAGGTAATGAGATCGCTTCGATATCGATAGGATAAAGTTCGAGGAACTTGTTTTCAGTGGGTAACGTCTATTCTGTGATCTGCTCCATCAATAAAAATGTACATAGACCATCGATATCAAATAATAGATATTTATTTTTCATAGTAGGTAAATAAAATAAAAGCGATTACTAACTCCAATTATTTAATTAAATATAAATTAAATACAAAATATTTCGGCTATATTGCCTTTTTCAATTGTTATATAAATTAATTCGAAAAATTCGTTAAAAAAGCAATATAGCCGAAATATTTTGTATTTAATTTATATTTATTTAAATAATTGGAGTTAGTAATCGCTTTTATTTTATTTACCTACTATGAAGAATATGAATCCACTCCAAAAAGTCCTGATTTCCTTAAATTCCTATTATGTGTATGTAGATTCAAGCAAAAAGTTAAGATTACTATTATTTTCTTGGTAGGTAACGTATTATCTAGATACTTATAATTTAAAAGAACGCGCGTGATTGGTTGATTAGAAGCCAACGTTACACAAGTTAGTTTGCCGTCATATTAGACTTACTTGATGATATATTAGATGGAAGTTATACCTACATAAACTAAAAATTTACAAACAATTTCATCAACTAATTTGTGAATAATAATTCATTCAAAGTGCGCATCAATGTGCTTTATTGATTATGTGGATTTTATCGATTGATTCAGTGATGTTTTATTGGAATTTATTATTGGTCTTACTATTCTTGACATGTAAGTTTTTTGTAGATATTTTATTATGTTACCATTTAATTATGAACTAGCACATGTGTTTGTATAAATTAGCAGGTTAAATTTGTCTCCAAGAATATTATTTAAAAAATACCCTCTTTTATTCGTATTATTCGTATTCGTATTTATATTTCATTTACATAATAGGTTCCTATATCATTGTAAATGAAACATTTTTACATACATATTTAATGGGGGTAATTGCAGAAGTTATTTTCCCTTTATTGGAACATTGGGTATAAACACATATTTATTTATAATAAGCTGACCGAGGACTTAAAATGTCGTATGGGATTATATAAACATATTTTTTAGTAGGTATGATATGATGCAAACTCAATTATTTTGAATTATAAAATATATACTTCTAAATCAATATTATGATAAATTTTAAAGTCATCAGCTGCGCTTATAACGAATAAATGCTAGTCACTAAAAATAAATCTCTTTATAGTTATTTTTGCATTATTTTGGGGTTAGACTTCACTTGTCTTGCGACGGAATTTCATTGGAGCGTTCAGTGCGTTTTAAGTCGAGGATGCCCTTCCTTACCGACATCATGACTCTATTAATTTATATAGTAGACGCGAGAGTCGAACCCGTACCATTGTGACCTATATATAACCAACGGAAGAGGCACTGACACTCCTCTGGCTTTTCATACTTGTATTATACAGAAAAGTCTACTGTCCTTGAACTCTCACCTTAATAATAGTATAACTTATAATTATCTTAGTAATTATAATTAGTAAGTTTTGATTTTATCCGTTATTGTGTCTAATATTTTCAAAATTGGACTTTTAACTGTCAGGGGTTTAGAGGCAATTATAATCTACAAATGTTTTCCAGGATGTTTTCGAATACAAACCAAACACCTTACTCATCATTTATCACTTACAAACCATATCTCACAATCGGATGAAATACAAATTATTTTTTCCTTAGCAACGCATATATTGTCCTCTCACAAAGGAATTGGAATCATAATTACACACTGAAATCATCAAATATCCACAAGGTAAGTGCAAACTTACTGGATATCACATTGTAGGTATCAGACCTTGCTCTTTCCCCAATTGACATTTATAATCCAAAATCATGGTATATGGCAGATAATCGGATAGAATGGAAAACACGTGATGAGAGGAGCTATGATGTCTTAGGATGTCGCAGAGATATGGCCTAGGCTGAAAGGTAAACCGAAAGGTATACTGAT
>JAYRCC010075539.1:0-11220 GCA_036026455.1 Americanaplana fernaldi | reverse complement strand
GTATGTTTACACAGAAATATGTTTTACATACTGTTTCATTCTTATTGGTCTGCATATTATGTATTTAATATCAACCTTATGAAGTCGTAGTCACAGTTCTATTAAATAACATCTAGTCGATCAAGTCGCATACATATACTGCAATGGACAACCAGATCGTCATTTGGTCTACTTTTTTGTTGATCACACATTTTTGTAAGTATACATACCTATATCTTTACATATATCTGTCTCTGATCTGTATATCTAGCAAACTATATTTAGAATATAAATATATTAAAAATCAAAACGTAGATGTTTTGGAATACTTTTTATTACATGTTGACAATTTTAACATATATATATGCCTGTAGATGCAAATGCTTATGTTCAAGTTGATTTGCAAGAATGCCCTTCTTTCAAAGTAAAGCAACAATTATATTTTGAGTCTGTAAATACACCAGCAAGATTTGTTTCCGTCGCTGCATCTCGTTGGAGAAAAGGTACTAACTTCTTGTTTGAAAAAGACGGGGATGATCTATTTAGCTTACGTCCAGCAAGGTAAGACATATATAATAATAAGTGTATTTTATAAATGCATTGTAAACTATAATTAGCCGTATACAACCCCGCTCAAAAGAAACGAGCCCGCCCTCAATTTTACATATGTTTTAATATTATTAGACTTTTATTAAAATATTTTTAACTTTGACATTGTTTAAACATAAATTATTTCTAGTTTTAAAGTTCATGAAGACATAGTATGTGAGGTTGCCCTGAAAAGGGTAATTTTAGCGTTCTCAAACAAAGTAAAAAATGAAAGTGGGTATATTTCTTTTGAGCGGTGTTGTATACATATTTCTCATGGTGCTTATTATTTTCAATTCTATTGGGTGCTCTTGGAGCAACCAATCATGGGGGGCGGGGGTGTACCAATTATCGACAGATCCTGAATATTAAATTGATCCGATCATTGGTGATCACACGATCTTGATCCTAAGATCAAAATTTACTATAGTAAAGAATTGGAAAAACAAAAATATATTATTTCAAACTTCCCATTGGGCCGAAATTGCAGAGAATGTTGTGGGGCAGATTTTATCGACAGATCCCCGGTTCCAAAGGATAGGAAAAACAAACAATATATGATTTTATGTATAACTATTGTTTTACATTATTTATTGACTTGATATTTTGTATATATAAGCGTATTTCATCATTCTTCGTGGTATTAGATTATTAAAAATATTTGAAAAAAGTGATCCATAGATATTTTAACCAGTGATCTGGATCATGAAATAAGGTGATCCGGATCACATAGTTAGAGATGTCCAAAAAAAATTCATTTAATTTTTGGAATTATTAAATTCCTAAATAATCATATACCAAATATTAAATCATTCTGACAATATTTGATTACTTTATAAGGGATCTGATTCGATTCGGTTGCACAGATTTTTTTTTATCTCAAAATTTTTTTTTTCGATTTTTATTGGCTGTTACAGCTGGTATAAAGAAAAAATCAATATATTTTTTTCCATAAGATATTAATTCATTATGATATACATGTTTATAATGAATAATAAACAGCATTACACGAAAGACTCATTGAAAAAATAATTTTTCAAAAAAGTGTATTTTCGAAAAAAATCCTAACGGGAAATATTCAAGGGCCGATCACGAGATCAAAAAAATGTCGGATCAAAAAAAAATTTTTTGCAAAAGATTTGTCTTAAAATTGTAATCGAAGGTGCCAAATTTCATAACATTTGGTTGAGCCATTATGCAACACATTATGCAATCCAAACAAACTAATAACTAGACGTCATACCCGGTGATAAATGAGGTAAGGGACCGGTACCAGGTTGCCCTTACTGGCCCCTTAGACGCGAGTTCCGCAGACTTACTTACTGGCTAGGTAAGGGCTAAATTAATTTTTTCCCAAAAAAAATATTCGCACCATACTACTGTTAAATTACAAGTAGTATGATGCGAATATAAATTTAATTTTAAAAAAATAAAAAATAAAATATGACACGAATTAAAGTATATATATTTGTTTTTAACATAAATGCAGAGAATGTACACGTAATAAATGCAGAATATGTATACGTAAAAAATATAGTCAATAAAGATTATAATATTATGATTACTTAAACAGTATTGTTGATAATAATAAAAAAACAAATCAAATTAGAAACAAAATATATAATTTTAATAATCTTTAATAATTTAGCTACGAATAATAAAAATATCAAATAGAAACAAAAAATATTCGTATAGTGAAATAAATACAAAACTTAATAATTCACAACCAAAGCATCATATAATATAACTATTTGAGAAAAAGTATAATACAATTTAACTGTATTTTATTCTTCTACTCCAGACCATCAATTTAGTAAGCTATTTTTAGAAATGTCTATATGTGTCGATTCACACATTATATGCATGCAATGTGTATTATATTATATTACGAAATTGGTTGATAAATAACTAAATAGAAATAAAAATATAAGTAATATTTTATACGCTAAATTGGCTGCTGGAAAAGTTGAATTGGTTGAAAGGGGTTTAATGTAGCTCGGAATAATAATTCAAATAGAAACGAACATATAATTTATTGTTTATACTAAAATAAAGACCAATCTTCAAAAGCAACCAAAGCATCATATAATATAGCTGTTTGAGAAAAAGTTTAATACAATTTAACACTTTCATTTTATTTTTCTACTCTAGACTATCAATTTAGAAATGTCTATGTGTCGATTCCACTAATCAATTGAGCGGATGCACACATTATATGCATACAATATGTATTATATATTACGAAATTGGTTGATAAATAACTAAATTGAGTTGTGGGAATAGAAAGAAAAATATAAGTAATATTTTATACGCTAAATTGGCTGCTGGAAAAGTTGAATTGGTTGAAAGGGTTGAAATGTAGCTCGGAATAATAAATCAAATATAAACGAACATGTAATAGAAAATTGTCGCCCCATGCGATGCCAGGCACCACGGAAGAGTATTGGGAGAGAGGGAATAATAATAAAAACGTCGCCCCATGCGATGCCAGGCACCACGGAAGAGTATTGGGAGAGAGGGAATAATGATAAAAACTTCAGTCACTATCACTATCGGACTCAATCTGTATCGCCCGAGGAGGTTGTGTGGAGCCGTTGATACCCTTCTTGGTCCGATTGGTCCTCCCACCAGCTCGATCCCGAGCATTATTGAAAAATTTTGCAACAATTTTCTCCACATCTTTCAATGTTGCAGTTTTAAAAAGTGAGAGAGCTGAAGCTGTAATGTATATAATGAATATGAAATTAATGTGTGTACAAATAAATATATATAGATAGTAACTCAAAGAGGAAAGTTTAGGTGTAAAGTTGACTGTACACAAATCCACTGGGGTAACACCTGAGTAACTCCAGAGTATTTGGAGTGCAAAAGTTTAGAACATTTTTATAGTAGTTTATTAATCTTGAAATTTGAAAGTCACCATAATCGGACTAGAAAATTATAAATATTATATAAATTTATTGTATTTGGTATACCAAATATTAATTATAGAAAGTAAATTGTCATTATCTAAATAATTGAATGAAGTATCGATTTCGATAAAAAAAGTTCATATAGTTTGTGTTTTGTTTAAAAAGATTTAGTACACCGGCACAATTTTTAAACCAGCTGTCATTCTAAACTACATTTGGTATTGAATTGAACATAATAAATAATTGATTTCTATTGTTGTGGTGTACATGCATTTATGAGGAAATTTACTGGTATGGTCATAAACCATACATTGTGTACATATGTTTTCCCTATCAAATACCCCATTAGTAATTTCAAATATTTAAACAGGGGCCTTTATTATAAAACTATTTTTTATGATTTATTCATGCATGCTGACATTATCATATTTTTCTTTACTTTTTACTAAGTAAATTGGTTCGGATAGTTGCTAAATTGTTTAAGCAAGTGATTGTTTTTATTATTTTTGCAATAAACTTGATAAATATAGAGTAGGGCGGACGATTGAAAGCTGTGTCTCTATTTAATCAGAAATGGATTAAAAAACTATTTAAATCTCACAATTAGTTCCGTATCATCATCATATCACACTGAAGTCTATAGGTAGAACCATAACTTCATATAAAAATAGTTAAATACGTATGATCCTTTATAAAAATATTTCAACTATGTTCATTCGTAGCAGCATAGAATATCAAGCAAAAAGTTATGATTTCATAGTCAAAATTCATAGTTCATAAAGATTTATAAGAAAGGCACGCTTTATTTTTCGACATATTTCATAACTTTCGATCATAGTCATAGTCCTAATTCATAAAGTTTATAAGAAAATCAGTCATAAACATAGTTCATAGTGATAAATCATAAAGAATAGTTTTATAATGGCCCCAGGTCTATTTTTGTTTATTATTCCAAATGATAGGATGGTAATTGATTTTTAATTATATATTGTTAAATCATATGATGTGAAAGAAATGGTATCAACCAAAATTACACATGACTTATAAATAAATTAGTTTATAACCATGTACATTCAATGCTCCCCCATTTTTCATTATATGTTTGTAGTGAGATTTCGATGTGCTAGGTTGGTGTTATTTTTGTTCTTAACGTAACATGACATGCTGGACATGTTTTGGTAGTCTGGTTTGATGAGGTGTAGAAATTTGTTGAGACGGGGGTATGCGTCAGACCTAAGCTGTGCCAGCAGGGAGCGTTGCTCTCTACATAGCAGCAGCTCAGATGGGCGTGTGTTTGTGACCGGGTTGACTGCCAGCTGTGAGATTGTTTTGCGGTAATGCTGGTGTGTATGGCTTGTTTGCATGCTTGGTCTCGGGATGATTCTTTTGACTTGTGTGATGTGTTTGGTGTATATGTTAGTGGTGAGATATCTACGTGCTGGGTTGGTGTAATCTTTGTTCTTAACGTAACTATGGTTAGGGTGTGCTGGCCTATGTAGTTGCACAAGTGCTTGTTGTTGTAGTAGGTTGTTATGTGCCTCAATTTGAAGTATATGAGTTTCATGGTGTAGAAGGTCTGATTATGTAGCTCTAATACAGTTTGTTGCTATGCGGAGATCATTGTTTTGGGTGACTTGCAGTTTTTGTATGTGCGATTTGGCTAATGGAATGGTCTATATTGGTGCGGTGTAGTTTATGCTGTCCCTATGTTCGTAAAATAGAATGAAAAAGTTGGATCACAGGGCGGACGATATTATAAACCAACTCAGCAGGGATATATCAATCAATAATTAAAAACTTACATTTCACAGAATCCTCAATATGAGTGTATAGAGGCATTTTGTTGAAGGTACCTGGTCTATTGATACCACATTGGAGATCCGTGGAGAATAACTTTTTAAGGATTCGATAAATGTGGTCCTTTAAACTGACACCCCCCTCTTGAAACATCCAGGAAAACTGAAAAAAATTGAACAATATTTAAAAAATCATACAGAAACGCTGGTGTTGTTGTGGTGGCCGCCTACCCTGCTCCAGGTAGGAGCAGGACAACCTTCCCGGGACCTTCAAAATGGGTTATAATATGTAGGGGGTTGTGCCACAGATCGGGCGGGATGACATGCTGGAAATATGTTTTGGGTGTCTGGTTTGATCATGTGTTGGAATTTGTTGAGACGGGGGCATGCGTCAGATCTGAGCTGTGCTAGTAACTCCCTACTAAGCAGCAGCTCAGATTTGTGTATGTCAGGTGGGCGTGTGTTTATGACCGGGTTGTGGAGTTATCCAACATATAAGCTAGATGAGTGTAGTTGGGCAAGGCACAATTGAAGGTGTATTGTAATGTAGTATAATTATATTGTTGCTGTAATAACCGCCTACAATAACTGTATTGTTTGGCGCACTCAGATTAGGCTCACGGGTTATACATGCAGAATTTGTTTATCTGGATCGGAGAGGATGATGTTGTGACTTTAGTTGCGACCCTAAAGAGTGAAATGTTGAACATGTGATGTGCACCCAGCAAGACATGAAGACAACAATTGCAAACCAGGTTGAATTGAACCGGATATGTTCTTGGAACTGCAAAATGAACCACTATTAAATTGATTGAATTTAACAATTGTTTGAAATGGACCAAAAAACGTAGTGGTCTTATGGTGACCCATCTGGTCTATTTAAATAAAATACAGTCCAGAGCCATACAATATTTATTCGTTTATGGATACTAAAGATGCTTCTTCCTCAGTTGAGGAATTCGTGTAAGTTAAATATCAGGGCGAGTAGATATGGACATACACTCGCCTTCTATAAAGGTTTGCATCCCTGGATATGAAAATCAGTAAATACGGAATAAATGTAATCTATTCAGTGAGTTCAAGTTTAGTCTGTAGTATCTAAGGATGTTTAAGGGGTGAGAACACCTGAAGGTTAGCTATTCCGACTGAAATACCCACAAGAATGTAGAATTTGAAAAGGTTTTTCATTAGTTATCTTTCCAGTAACTGGTATTTCTTCATGTGAAGAGAAATTGAATTCAGTTTGTTTTACAACTTCGTGTCTATCAAAGAATTTTCAATGACAGTCAGATTGGATGAGTTGCTAGGGGTAGCATTTAATTATTGACTTGAACCAGATAAAGATAAATTTGATGGCATTGTGCCTCGGCAGTGATTCTACAATATTAGTGACCGGGACTGTATGTAGATGCGACATCTAATACCTATACTATAGAAAGATGGCTCATTTGAAGCTCAATCAAAGAAAGGACTATGTACTCACATCTTTAGGATGACTATCAACGTTGGAATACACCTCCTTTGATGTAAAAACGGGGAAGATTGTAGAATTGACCTTGACCTTGGTTACCCCTGTGGCACCTGACGCAATAAGCTGTTTAATTGTAACTTGCTCTTTCTTTACAACAGCTACGTCAGAGGAAAGTTGGCACTGCTGACGTGACACATTTGCCAAGCAGTAAATGACAGCTACAATAAAAAGTTGGAATACATAAGTAGTTTGAGATATTATTGAACAAAAATATGGTTGTTTAGGTACATTTTTATCCTGGTGAACAGCCTATGACGTCAAGGTATGCACTAACCGAGAATAAACTAAGCCGATATTAACCCTAGTCTAGGAATAAATGACGAAATATATATACCAAAATAGTGGAATGTTACATTTGGAACATTGTCACACCGTATATTTTTAGATAATGTTAAATACCAAGAAGAAATTTTCTTTCAGTAGTCTAGTGACAAACTCCCTCTTATATAATAACACTTAGTGGGGGATCCAAAGGACGGGACATTTACCATACGTGCCAAAAGCAATTTTATTGTAGAAGTGATTTAATGAGGAGGTATATAAACTTTTAGCTCAAAAGCGCATGATTTTTTTTCACGTTATGGCCAGCAGGGGGCCAGTAATTAGAAAAATGCTAATAACTTTTTTATTATTTATTTTAAAGGCATATGATATTTTACCAACAGATAGTAATATATATATGGAGTATCGAAACATATAATACATCGAATAGGCTGGTTTAAAATGTTCAAAAATATTCCTTAATCAATCTATGATCAAAAAGGGACAAATTGGAGAAAAATGACAAAAATTGCCTCTTTTTGACCATAAATTGATCCAGGAATATCTTTGAACATTTTCAACCAGCCTATTCGATGTATTATGTGCATGTTCTATCTGTTGGTAATACATTTATAGACTCTAAAATGTTTCCTTTTTGAGATATTGACCAAAAACCTATAACTTTGAAGCGTTCAAAATATGGTAAAATGTCTATGACGTAATGCATGAATATTTTTTCGGAACAATAATGATATAATTCGATACTCCATATATATATAGTACTATCTGTTGGTAAAATATCATACGCCTTTAAAATGAATAATAAAAAAGTTATTAGCATTTTTCGAATTTCTGGGCTTTTCCTATGCTATTACATATAATTTTGAACCCACACTATTATATAAGTTGCCACTACAGCATCAGAGTTTGATTCCGATGCTATCCGGATTAAGCAAGAGTCATTTTTTAAATTTAATGTATTTCCGTAATATCGACTCGGAATATTATGTAAACCTAATAGATTAGTTACTGTTAAATCGCACAATATAAGATTTGAAAACTTACCACGATTGGAGTCTGGATCAATACCTAACGCCTCGCAACTAGCAATCATGTCATTGTAGTGACAAATGACAGATTGCCCAGTTGCGAAACGCTGGGATTGTGGTGGTGGCTGAGGAACATCCACGTCTTTCTTTTTCTTCACATATTGAGGGGGGGAAGGGGATTGTATTTGGGTGACTCGGGGTGACTTCAGACTTTGTGGCGGGGGGTCCATTGAAGAGGAATTGATGGGGGGGAATTTAAATGCAGCAGATGACGCAATGGGGGGAGGAGAATGTACATCCAACTCAGATTGGGAGGGAGCTTTGTGATGGGAGGGTGGAGACATATCAAAATCAAAAGCCGAATCCTCAGCATCAGAGAAAAATATCTAGAAAAATATTAAAAGAAAAACAACTATTATAAATATTTCACCTTAGAACTTGTCAAGACAGATCTCGACAGCATATATAATTAGACCTTTTTCGTCTTCGTGTCAAAATAACTACATACCAGATTTCTTATTAATTATGTAAAACAATCACAACACCACACTCATCCCAGGAGACATAAATGCATGACACCCTGTGCTACTCCTCGATCTCAATCCACATACTGCTCTCTGCACCAAACTGCCAGCATCACAAACACATCGTCAGACATAGCACTAACAACCACAAGTATTTATCACATAGTAAATATCCCGCAAAAAATAACATACACAACTTACAAACAAGCCCACTGGCCTGATTTCCAAAACACTGGACAAGCTTTTTAGTCCCATGCCCAATCCTATATTAAAATACATACCTCATATTACTGACATAATATTCGTCAAAGCTATCAGAACAAGATCACATAAATCACTTTACAACTTCAGAAGCACTACAAATTCTCCAATGATCCATAACACAAATCTGCATAATTCAACTGTACAAGCTTAAAATACTTAAAGTATAACATCTATTTACCAACATAAAAGAGCAAACTGGATCATCCACCTCTCGACAATGAAACCCTAACACGTCCATTCTTTCTTAAAACATTAAAACTTACCACAGACACACAAATCGCCTGCTTACTCAAACCCACACCCAGATCAATCAAAATACATTCATAAGGATCTCAGTTCTACCTACAACAGAGTTTAAACCAGTTATAGTGACCCAAAAATATATCAATGATCCACTTAAAACACATGAAAAAATATCCAGGAGTATTTGAAAAAAAAAACAGGATAACAAAAATACAAGATATATTATAATATAGGAATATTAAATGAGGTAGTATAAATATATATTAATTAAACCAAATGAACCTGAAATCTATAAATTTCATAACATAAATGATATTATTAAATAGATAGCCTCCTCCGGCCCTTTAGAAACCATAAGCAGTATTCTTTTTAGCATTGATGGGATAGGAAATGGAACTAAAAAAATTCATGAGAAAAATTCTTCAAGAAATTGCTGATAAAAAGATAAATTCACATTCGGTCTATCCATACTCATTTGACCAAAGGTGAATGCATTTGTTACACTTTCTAATAAATCTTGGGCTCTTGCATGCCCTAAAAAGCACTTACATTCATAGGAGGGAGCCTTTGTCTGCAGTTATCAGACACAAGCGGTTTCAAGTAGCTCAAACACTCCTCAATAGTTTTTTTTTTCATTTTCATTTGTGCAACAAATTTCGAGCCTGGAGAAAGTGCCTCATGCGATAGTCCTGCTTGTAAAATGCGAGCCTGAATTAAAATAACAGGGTATAAGGTTAAAAAGTTTACATTAGTACACATTTTGGAATGAATGAGATATTATAGGCACAGAAATATCTGCAGAACATTATCATTAAATATTGGTTCCTACAACATTACCGGCATGAGGTGGAACCGCTCCTGTCCTTCCCGGACCACCCCTAAAACCTTCACACATATAATATTCAAAGCAACAAAATCTCATATACAAGTGCAAATCCTGTCATAAATGGATTCACAAGAGTTGCACTGATATCCCCCAACACAAAACATATACACCCACATGGATTTGCGTTACCTACCCGCTGGAGATCAAGACAGAAATACCTCATGTGACAAATTCCATACAACAAATCACACAACATGCCATCAAACATAAATACATCTCACTACCATCACTGACCATCCCAGCAAATGCCGAGATTCAATCTGTCAAGATTCATGTCAAAACAATTACATACCAGATGTATCACCAATCTTGCAAAACAAGTACAATACTACAACAGTACCTGCACGAGGTGGAGCCGCCCAGGGGTATTCCCTGGCAATGACTGTTTCCCACATCCCCCCTGTCCTTCCCGGACTATCCCCAACCGTCTTACGCCCACACACCTAACTCTTTCACCTTTTCACACTGCGGACAGTCTAACCTAGCCTGGCTGTTCGCGCTCCTCACCAAGGCCGGGGACATTCACCCCAACCCTGGACCTCAAACATGGCCGTGTGCAACCTGTACATATAACATAAAACGCAACCAAACCTCATACAAGTGCAACTCTTGCCAGAAATGAATCCACAAGAGCTGCACTGACATCGCCCAAAACAAATCATATACATCCACATGGTCCTGCGTTACCTGCACCCAATCAAACCAATCACATACTCGGCCATCATCCCATCTCACCCTTTCCCGCTGGAGATCAAGACAGCACACACACACAAACACCTACACTTCCACCAGACATACCTCATGCGTCACTCAAAACACTAAACATACTCCAATTCAACACCAACGGCATATACAACTCCATACAACAAATCACAGATCACGCCATCAAACATAACCACCAGGTTCTTGCCATACAAGAATCTAAACTCAATCAAAAGTCCATAACACCCAAAATTCCACAATACACGACCATACGCCAGGACCGCCCTGGTGACATACGAGGCGGGGGCCTCTTACTTTTCATTCACAACTCCATTAAATACACCTCATTACCATCACCGCCCATCCCAGCACCTGCCGAGATTCATCTCGACAAGGACATAATCTTATACAACATATACATACCCCCTTCTTCTTCATGTCAAAACAACTACATACCAGATTTATCACCAATCTTGCAAAACAAT
>JAYRCC010074429.1:0-11223 GCA_036026455.1 Americanaplana fernaldi | reverse complement strand
AGAAATGCACCCATATCTCTAAAACTAAATCTTTTTCAACCTATACATGTATATTACTAATGAATAAAAACACACAGCTAATTTTTCTATTACTAATTATAGCCAAAATTCACAATGGCCATCTTTAACTCTAAAAATGAGTCATTATTTCAAAAAAAACCACAAACATTTTATTATGTAATTTAACCCTCAAAAGCCCTTGTGTATATTAGACAACCCAAAAAATAATTATATAATATATTGTATTGTTTAAAAAAAACATGACATATGTTGTTATTCAAGATCCACTATTAAATAGTTCTTTTGTAACTGTTTATAAAGCGATAATATTATTATGCATGTATTTTACAAGTTATTACTACTTATAATTAATTAGCCCAGCTGTCAGCATACGTAGACACATTTATTATGGAAAATGAAAAATAATCTTATTATCTTCCAATAATATAAAGTTCAGGTAGAGTTTAGGTAGACAGGTAATTACTTAGGGTGATTTGCTATATCGCGGAAACCTACTTCACAGATTCCCATTTTGCAATATATCATTTTGCAGATTTGCAATTTGCAGAACAGGCAAAAGGAAAAATTGTAAGGTTTTATTAATTACAAAATATTTACTCATGATAAATGTCAATAATTGATTTATTAAAAACGATAAGTCAAATATGATATAAAATATGTCTATATAGTATACACTAAATAAATACAGTTTATCATTTGATTAAAAAAATGAATTGGGGAGGAGGGGGTGATGGTAATGGAAGGGCTTTTCTGATCGTCCAGATGGGTCTATAAAATAAATGTTTGCTCTAACAGTAGCAAAACAATATTGTAGGAAAAGTCACCAAAGCTTGTTATACCTGAATTGTTCAGTAAAAAATGACAGCCAAAATTCGGAGGTGGGGTTGCCATAGTTTTTTTCATAGCTTTTTAACTTCGTATTTTCATTTTGTTATCTATCTCAAATATAATGTTTGTTGCTTACTGTTTGACTTCTACGCTCAGAAAATATAACTTATTTCATACATTTTTTTTCAAACCTATTTTATCGCGTGTCAAATTTTATACCACACTTTTGTAAGTAACGTTTGTGTTATATCACAAACATAATTTATGTTAAATATTGAGCAAACATGCATTTATAAACAGCAATAGGTATATACTTTACTTCATTCAGATTACAAGCAAAAATGCCGTTGGTTCATCCAGGAGCTCTGCAATGTTTTGAAACTGTGTCGTTCCAGGGAGGAGATCAATAAAATAATGACTGTTGTGCATCGACGAGTGACTGTTGACAACCAACAGATGTCCAATACTGTATCAACTCTCACGCGAAACCTCTACTTTCAACCGAAGATGGATGTGGGGGCCACAGGAACCAACTTATGTTCCTGACTCACACAAGAACAAAAATAAAAACAAGAGTTACGCACGCAAACGCTATTTTAATGATGTTGAGACAATCCAGCTTTTCAACTTTGTATTTTCATTTTATTATCTATCTCAAATATAATGTATGTTGCTTACTGTTTTCTTCTACTCTCAAAAAATATAACATTTTTAATACATTTTTTCAAACCTATTTTATCGCTTGTCAAATTTTATAAAATGAGTCTGAGAGTATGTGTGGGATATATCGCATACAGAGTTATTCTATCTCACATTAATTCTGTATTCTATACTTATCAAACATTTTTCCAAAGAAAAACAAACTTGGAAAGCACTTTGAGCCGAAAAAATAATTTTACAAGAACTTTTTAGACAGTCAAAGTATTGTTTGTCTTTGATTGACATGTTGATCAATTTTGTTAAGATAGGAGATACATCATATTTTATTTTAGATAGGAGATACATCATCTTTTATTTTAGATAGGAGATACATCATATTTTATTATTTTTATTTTTTTGTGAAATCAAATCAGTACTAGCTGAGTTTTTGCTATATATATTTTCTTATGATGTCCCTGATTTTGTTTTGGTTTGTATATGATATTGCGACTCAACAAGGCCTTCATGAAGAAAGGCTGCCTGAGCAAAGTTGAGTCTCCAACCGACAAGGTCAAAAAGGACCAGAACAGCCTGCTAGCTTAACGCGACGGACTGTCACTGTATCATTGTTAAGTTTAGGTTTCATGTACTTAAAAAATGTATTTGACTTATTATTCGTGAATTTATTATTCATATCTTTCCTAATTTTCGTGAAAAATGTGTTTAGTGTATCAGCAACTTCTTTTATCTCATATACATATTTGTTTTTTATACATAGTTAAAACAATATTTTCAGTTTTATTACATCCTTTTTTAGATTTTCATTTTATTCCATAGCTTTTTGTTGGATTTATCGGACTCAAAAAGTATCATGTAATAGTCATTTTTGACAAACTTAATTATTTTAATTAATGCATTTTTGTATTTTTTATAGTTATATTCATTGGAAGAAGTTTTGTTTGATATCCCTTTATCATATATTTTTTCCTTTGTTTTTGCTGATTTTTAAGGCTTTTGTAAAACATGGTTTATCTTTGAATCTTTTACAGGTTATCTTTTTTAGAGGAAAACATTCTTTAAAACTTGTTGTTGTCTTTTGAATAAATAGATTCTACTTGGGAATTTATTATATTTGACTTTTCAATTGTTTCATCTTGTTTGAATTTATCCAAATTATTTTTGCTGAAGATTCGAATTTCATTTCTTTTTTTAAAATCGTTTGCTTTTTTATCTTTTAGTACCATAAAAGTTCCTAAATGATCACTAATTTTATTGTAAAATATACCTGTATTAATATTACATGTATCTTGTGTTTTTAGATAAATATTATCAATTTATGTGTTTGAATGATCTCTTATCCTTGAGGAAGCCTTTATAATGTTTGACGCTAACAATAATTATATATTTTTATACAGGCGATATTATGCATACATTATTCATAACGAATTTATAAAAGTGATATCAATCTCAATCTCAACAATAAATATCCAAACTTGAATTTAAGTCTCTTATCTCAATCTCGTGAGATCAATCTCACTTTGATGAATACGGGCTTTTTTATGACTTTTTAATGCATGTTTCATAAACTTTTATAATATTATTGAAAACTATACATACATACATACATTCTTCATCTACTAGTTAACTATATGATAGAAATAGATATACCTACACAAATATATCTATATGACTATACCCAACTTCTACTAAAGTATTAATATTACTCATCAACCAATCAGATTTCAACACATACCACTTAAAAATTGTAAATTTTATATATAACGTAAATTAGCTTTTATTGTAATCATTCTACGTTTGAGAAAGCTGTTACACGGCGAAATGTACACTAATAATAATAAAACATTCACAAACTTATACTTGTTATATTATTCATTAAAGATGTACTTCAAAAACTTTTATTTTTCATATAATTGTATATATATATTATAATATTACTCTTTGTTTGATAATATTTAATTAACCATTTGCCCGTGCCACGATTGTTAAATGTTTCAGCAAGGAAAGTCAGGGTATGTAACCATCCTGGTGTCGAGCAACTGGCACATCTTCACTCTTGATGTTTTGTCACGATCAGTAATTGATTGCTTGGTTCGAGTTTAGTATGACTATGACTACAATAGATTGGAATTTCCAAATTCTATTTTTATTCAATTAGGTATGTAACTGTTTTATTTTATTCCGATTGCGTTTTTCATGACACACATCTAGTACAAGAAAATGACTTGTCAAGTTAAAACAAAATCGGACGTGTTGGTCCTATATATTGGGTTCATTTTATAGCAATTCAATTTCTAGTCAGTCGATATGTCTTTGTTTTGACAAAAAAATTCAATTATTTCGAAAAAAAAGTCAAGTTCATTGGGTATTTCTGTCGGATTTTCTGATAGATTAGCAAAACTAAACATTTTTGGAATTGTTATAACATAGAGAATCCAAAATTACATGTTTCTATTTGTACAAATTACTGCATGACCACCATTTTGAATTGCACCCATATCTCGAAAACTGAAGCTTTTACACATTATAACTGTAATACCAATGAATAGAAAACCACCCCTATCTAATACTTAAAATCTGTGTATTCAAAATTCAAAATAACTGTTTTTTATTATACATATAAATAAGCCAAAATAAGCCAATCTAATAATGATGTGAGTATCAAGAAATAAGCAATGCATACTTTTATTCAATAAAATACAGTCAGCGACTAATAATAACGTGTTTTTTCTAATTGATTGAGATAAAAACACATTAGACAGCTTTTGTGAACTAATCAAAAAGTAACAATTATTTTTTAATTATGTTAAATCATTTATGGAAATTTATCTAAACTCGAAAAAGCATGGATTTATAATTATATTATAGCTATCTTAAATAATATCCTTAATCATGCATACTTTATAATTCTGTAAATATATTATAGCATACTTTAACAAATATTTCTCTGTTAAACGGTGTGCATTAACTGGTTTTTGGATCAGAAAAATCCCCCATGATCAAAATAATAATTTTTTAGTTGTTCCCAAATATGTCATTTAAAAAATCATGGATTCAAGGAATCGATTTCGATGGACCACAATTCAAATTGGTTGCCTTTTACTATATTAGAAGGTCATTATTTCGTAAAAAACAAATATTTTTTTGTAATAGATTATTATGATTAATGACTCTAAGTTTTTTTGCAAAAATAATAAATACATTTCAATTTTTGTATGGTTTGCCCCAAAAAATTATTGCAATGGAGCCAGATGCTTGTATGCGTCTTAAACAGCGTTGTGTCTTATTAATACAGTTAAATGTTGCACCAAACAATTATCCGTGTTCGCTTTCATGGATGAATTTATCTATTCTGTAGGCAGGCCAAGAATTATATAATAGACATTCTACGAGGCATGATTACTTGATAACGAAATAATCTGAATTAAAATTAAATGTATGTATAATTATTTATTTCAAATGACTATCATAGACATACCCATTGAACAGAACTTGGGACATACATATCTATATACCTACACATAGACATATTGAACTCTATGATACATTAAATACGTTGTATTTATTATAATATATTTAATATAAATTAATATAATATATTATAGATATAATATAGTTTGTAGGTTTTTATAGCTTTCAAATAAATGTATTTAAAAAATTAGTGTCATTAATTCGTGGACTAACAGATAGAAATATATCTATATATAAACTATTGAAATACTTTATTATTTATCATAAAAAACATTCATGTATGTCGTCATAGTCATATTACCATATTTTCAAAAGGAAAAGATGTTAAAGCCTATAAATGTATTCCCAACACATCGAAACATGTACATTATACATCGAATAGTATGGTTGAATATGTTCAATAACAATTTAATTAATAACTTTGTGATCAAAAAGGGGCCTGTGTCTCACGTTACATATTTGCGACAAATATGTATGTATATTTGTGTTGTGTTGTGTTGGAATATGCACTTTACTTGCACTTTAATATATATTAAAAATATACAGCAAAATATATATGAAAATAACGATATTTTGAAACTTTGAAATATATTATAACATATTATCATAATAATACACTATTCTCCATATGGTATCATATTTTTTAACTATATTACGCAGCAATTTCTAAGTATAAACCATTAGGAAGTGTATACATTACATTTTACTTCCAGTATTCTAACAAAATTATAATATGATGGAGATAGACAGCAATCAAATTATTTTCTTTTTATGTAAATATTAATCGAAATTTGTAATTACAATTTAAGATGTTTGTACAATTTATGTACATAAATAGCTATATCGTGACTCGACTTGATAAATATTATACAACTTCTGTTAACAATCTAAATATGCTCGTGTTACACTTTTTACACGAAATAAGTGTAGATAAAATATATATGAAATAATAGTTATATTTAATTTTGTATAACAACTAAACAAAGTCAAATTATATTGAGAACAATTATTAAAATCCATTATAGTAAAAAGTAACGTTAGACATATTTATAAACATATTTCTTGCAATAAAAATAACCATAAATAATTTAAGACATATTTTAATAGTTATCAATATAATACAGAATAACAATATTTTATTTAACCAATACACTAAAATTTGTAAAAGTTTTGTGTAATTTAAAAAAATATGTTCACGCTACATTTAGACTGTTTTCATGTTACATCATTCATATTCTTCATATATATGAAGAATCAATTGCATTAATGTAAATATATTATACAGCATATTTAGCATTTGTAACTAGTACCTATAATTTTAGCTAGGGTTATATAATGTAACAGTTACGATATATTAATTATTGGCAACCAGATTATAATAAATTGACACTTATTTCCACACTATAATTAAACTTACTCATTTTAGACATGTCATTGTGCTATATGCCGTTCTATTTATGAGACGCAAATCTTGAACTTGGGGCCTATCAGCTAACACGTCGCAAAAGCTCACGTCACCCTGAAGAGTGCTTGTCAAACCTAGCTTTCACAGATGACCTTGCCATACTCAGCCGCGACCACAACTCCGCACAATCGTCAGTTGAACGTCTTTCAAACTATGCTAACCAGGTGGGCTTACACATCAGTGCCCCCAAAACTTGTTGGCCTACCAAAAACACACTGACCCTGCCAACAAGTAATGCAATCGAACCAGTGGACGACTTCATTTACCTCGGCGCAAAGTCTCGTTCCGAGGGCGACATTCTCCAACATCGAAAGTGCTTAGCCTGGGCAGCTGCTTGCAAACTATCAGCAATATATAGCTCTACAGTCGACCAAAAATCAAAACTTGAGCTGTTTAGGGCAGCAGTCGAACTAGTGGTGGCTTATGAGTTGAAGGCCTTACCTCTGTCCAAGACAAGAGCAGGGTGACTCAATAAAATCCCCCGAGTTTTAGTCAGACACGCTCTCGGTGTGCACTTACCCCAAAATGTCCCTAACGTGGACTTTCGCTCAATGGAAGTTACGGACTTAACAAAGACCATCAACTAGAGAAAGCGCGACATGATTGGCAGGGCAGGGCTAGCGAATGATCGGGCCTTTCGCGCTTGTTGGCCAATTCACCTACCGAGATGAAAAGACGCGAAATGGACCCACTACTGAAATGATATATATTGAAAAACAAATTAATTTGAAAATGAACGTGTTTTCACCAACAGTATTAATTGTAAAATGTAAGAGCTTTGATGTTTCGACTATAAATAAATCAACTTCAAAGTTGTTGGGCTTATAAGTAAATCCCTTCATAGTTATTTTCCCCATTATTTTGGCCTGGGGTTTGACTTACGACGGGATGCCCATCCTTACCAACATATACGGTCAAAGCGGGCATCGAACTAGGGCATATTTAAAACATTATTTTTTCAACTTTAGCTGTGTCGCCGCCAATTTTCATTTAACTTGCGACCCGAAATATATTATTACTCTTAGAAACGTGTAAACATTGCTAATAATTAAATATGCGATATGTATTGCAAAATGAAGATGATTTACATTACTTATTGTAATCCGTGTAAGTTTTGGATAAAATATAATTATAAAAATCGACGCAATTTTTATGAAGTGTAACCTTCGACCAGTTAATACAGCAAGTTCCTAACTGTTTCTTTATAAAGTAAACACTATTACGTACTAAGTGTAATGCACACATCATTATTTGTATAAGGTGGCTTGTATATTTGCCTGAATATCTGTCTCTGTAACATCCGACCCGGAGATTTTTTAATTATTGCTAAAATCAAATTTCTTTGATTTGCCTAGCAAGCAATGTCTGTGATTGTAACCACGAAGTATACTGTTTACACATTTTTAGAGTTTGCCTTGATTTTTTGAAATATTCACTTGTAAATGTGTTTAGTTTATTGATTATATTGTTATCGATGAAAACTAACTTATATAAACTATTTTTAAACATTGTGATGCACCCATTTAACCTCCGACCTTTTCATATAATGTATATGTATTATCTGATATATTTTGAAATATCCAGTTGTACATTATTTTAGTTTATTGATTATATTATTATCGATGAAAATTAACTTTATAAACAATTATTTAGTCTACTAAATGTTGGAAATAAATGGTCGGATCACTTTTTAGCTCAATTTTACTAATAAATTATCAATTTATTTTTTCCATGGGAAACTAAATTAAAAAAGAAGATCAGTTTAGATTATTGAAGAACCATTGTGTCAGTATGTGTGCCATCAATTTCAATTTTTAAATAATTGCAAAATGAAAAATAAGAGTTTACATTTTAGAGTCAGGTTGTTTGATTGTATAGCTGTAAAGGCTAAATACATAAATATTTTTGAAAATAAATATGCCTGAATGCCAATTTTTTAGATTTAGATACCTGAATATTTTGGTCATCACAACATTTAATTGATATCGTTTTATAATGAAACAATAACATTACCAAAAATATTGCGTTTTGGCGTTTTGGTTTACCTAGATAACAATATGCATATTACTATCTGTATGTTGGTAATATTAAATCAATAAAATGTTTCGTTTACGAGATAATTACCAAAAACATACAATTTCGAGCGTTCAAAATATGGTAAAAGGGCTATCACGTCATACATGAATATTTTTCTGAGAAATAAGTATGTATTTGATACTTTATATCTGTTGTAATAACTTTAAAATGAATTATAAAAAAAATATTAGTGATTTTACATTTTTTGTTGGCCCCTGTGTGTTATACTATAGTTTGGGGTACCACAGGGTGCACGGAAACCCTCAGTGCCACGGCAGACGTTCAGTTCTTGTCATCTAAAGTTAGACCCGACCTAAACATGCCGTTATGCATTGGGACTTCGTACGTTGTAGGTTACATCTAAATTAAATGCAACTTTTAACTTTTTTTTTGTCCTCCACTATTACCTTTTATATAAATATTTTTATCTCGATTTTCTTCATTTTTTGTTACTTGTATGAACTAAAATGCATTAACTGAGCATGTTATTTATTAGTGTATAATATCATAGTTTATTTTAGCAGTATGATCTTCAATATGTAACTTGAAAGATGCTTTTTCAGAGTCTCTACTTACACCTTTTATGCTTCAACTTATCAAAAAGTATATTCGGTTGTTAAAATTTAAATTTGTTTTGATTTTTTATTTCATTTCAATATCTCGTATAGCTAATATCTAGGGTGACATAGAATTGCCCATTATTTTTAATTTGGTACATTATTTGCCAATTTGTAACTCGAGGAACACCATTTATTTATAGTGAGAACATCTTTTTTATATGTATTCTACTTAATATTAAAGCTTAATGTGTATATTATAATGCTGATAGTTGCAAAAATAATTAATTAAATAGCTTGAAATCAGACTTATTTTGATCCGTCGTAGATATTGCTTTTAATTATCCCGTAGATAATAGAGGGACACCCCCCCCCTAAACTAGCCTACTTTAAATTGCTCGTTGTGGCTGATATTTTAAGAAAATTTTCTTGAACATATCTTATCGACAGATGCTGAATATTAAATTAATTCGATCATTGGTGACAAGTGATCGTGATCCTAAGATCAAAATTTACTATAGTATAGGATAGGGAAAACAAAAATATATTTTTTCAAACTTTCCATTGCTCGATTTGGCTGAAATTTGCAAAGAATGTTGCTGGAAAGATTTTATTGACAGATCCTGAAAATTAAATTAATTCGATTATTAATGATTCCGTGATCCTGATCCAAAGATTCAAAAATGTACTATGTAATGGATAGGGAAAACAAAAAATTATGATTTTTTGTATACATTTTGTTTTACATAATTTAATGACTTGATTTCTTTCCAAAAGATAATAATTCGTTATTATATGTACATGTTTATAATGAATAATAAACAGCATTGCTCAAAAGACTCATTGAAAAAAAAGTGTTTTTTCAAAAATAATCCCAACATACAATTTTTAAGGGCCAATCACGGGATCAAAAATTGTCAAATCAAAAAAAAATGGTTTGCAAAAGATTCGTCTCAAAATTTTGATCGGTGGTGCCAAATTTCATAACATTTTGTGGAGCCACTATGCAACACATTTTGAAAATACCAAGTGTTAAGAGGCATCATAATTGGTTACTCGAGGTAGCTAACATTATACCAAGATCTTTTACATTTAAAGTATTCTACAGTTTATTATATTTATAATCAATTTTTCTGTTTACCTTTTTTTGAACTTATTTAATCAAGCCAGTGAGATTTCTAAGTCAATCTCTCACTACTACAGATTGACAATGTCTCAGGAAGAATTGGATGACATCAACTTAGAATTGAAAAGTGGCTTTTGCCTCTTGATCAACATGAAAGTCTTCAACAACGATCCACCCCCATGTGAGAGATTTAATACCCGCAACGGTACAGACAAGGATGCAGCTGATGTAGAGAAGACTTTTAGAAGGTTAGGCTTTAAAGTGGAGCGCCATAATTCCTATGTAGGTGATGAAATAACCAGTGTAAAGATGAAACAACTGATCAACAACAGTGAGTCCACCAACTATTACTTTATGGGGGGGGGTGACCCTATTCTAAAAAAAGAAACGTACATTATGAGAGAATGTATTTTCAGCGTCTAGAATGTTGCCCTCTATTAGTAGTACATTTTCAATTATTTTCTGAATATAGTGACTCATTGTTTGACAGACCCCAAAATGTTACAAACATTTTCAAAATATATGAAAATATATGAAAATATATGAAAATTTAGTCCGCTGTAGTATATATAGAAACCTATATAACATCCATGAATATTTGTTTGATTGACAGACAGTTACGTCGTAATACAGAGTTCAACCCCGCTATAGCCTCGACGCTGCAGGTGGCCAATAGGCAAACAGATTTAGACCCAGTATACACAGGCAAAGGCAAGTCTGAACCGTGATCGAGCTTAATTTGAGTGCGCCATAACCACAAATAAGTGTATAATAGGTTTCTCAGAGAAATAATACTAACAGATAATAGTTCGTAGTTCACATGTCAATGTCCAAAATCTCCTTCTGCTGCTGCTTAAATCTGATGTCTCTAATGTTAGAAACTTCTGCCAAATACTACCAAATACTACCATAATTACCAACAGATAGAAATACGTAATTATTATCATGAAAAAATATTCATGTATGACGTCATAGCCATAATACCATATTTTGAACGCATCACAATTATATGATTTTGGTCA